>APFE030513179.1:21216-59448 GCA_000404065.3 Pinus taeda
TAATATTAAATATATATGAAAAAAAATAAAAACCATAAAAAAATTATAACAATTTTTAATCTTATAATATCAAGTTTACGATATCTCTAATCGTATAATGTCTAATTTATGATCAATGGATGGATGATCATGTATATATATCTCTTACTTTTCAAATATATTTAAGGATGAGCGGTGATGTGTATTCATTTGTTCAGGGAAAACAAAATGATTTTATTTTTATTTATTTATTATAATAATAATACTTTTTATTTAAAATTAAAAAATTAGTGTTAATGCGTTAATTATATTATTTTAAATAATTTTGGACAACATGGATGAAAAAGTGAAATTTATATTTATTTAGAAATGAGGTTGATTAATGTTTTAGATTTAATAACTTAGATTTAGTTGATATATTTATTTCACAATTTCTACCAGGAAATACAATTTTTATTTAAATAATGTTATATTTTAAGTAGTAGTAGTAAAAAATTTATATAAATAATGTTATATTTTAATTTTAATTATTATTATTAGTAGTAGTAGTAGGTGGATATCTTGCTCGTTGTGATATCTTTATGTTCTTGTCTACGAACAACTTAACATCTTCGTGAGTAGGAAAGCTCATAGACATTTGGTCGACTGCATCTCTAGATGTGCTCTGAGCAGTGTCTTTGACTTTGCCCTCTTGGAAACCATTGCACCTGCACTGCTGAGAGGAAGATGAACAACTGCAATGCCTAGAGACATGGAAACACTCATGGCAAGCAATCAGTCATTCAAAAACCAAAATGAACTTGAGAACTGACTTGCAACATACCTGTGTGACTGATCATGAAGGTTGCACAATTTTGGCTGGGAGGTTGGGAGACTGACTACCAAGATTGTGAAAACCACAATTTGGGCTACTAGGAGACTGACTGAATGCTAGAAATGAACAATGTACAGTCCATTCTAGCTACTAACTACTGGAATTCGGCAATGCACAATCTCAGTTGGCAATGGATGCAGGCTGAGTGACTACATTGTGTAATTTTCTAGGAAATCAGTCATTGTCCATCAGAAATGCATAAATCAATCATGGGGGATAGTCACTAGGTAGAAATGTGCATTTCCTGAGAGGAAGATAGAGCCTTCCCTCTCAGGATTGCGCAATGTTGTCTTGGTGAGGCAGAGTCCAGGCCAAGGTTGTCGAGACTCACCGACGGGAAACTGAAAGTGAATGTCAGTGTGAATGCATGGTGATACTGAGTGTAAGCATAAGTGAATGATCACGCATGCAACTGGTGAATGACTGATTCAAAAAATGGAGCAACATGCATGTGGGTGATGCAATTCGTCGAATCAACGACCATTCGTGAAAAATAGTTTCATGCATGCGACAACAATGAGATAGAAACGAAAACTAAAACAGTGCTAGGACAAGCTAATATACATGTAAATGATAGCAAGAGGTCACTGAAATCAAGAAAAAAGTACTCACACAAGCGAAAACACAAAAAGTGACAAAAATGCAACATAAGGCATGGGAAGCGGGCTTACCCCAAAACAACTGAGTTAAATGTGCCGACAGCTCCTAGGTGTGATGTGGGATGTTAGGGTTGCAAGGTTGATGTGAGGAATGAGCTCTACATTATTTGGTTGATGATTTTTTATAACACCCAGGTTGTGACGCGCATGCCACAAATCTAAGGAAAGTGACACTTGGTGGGAGGTTTCTGAAATGATCCTTGCATGTAACCTCCAACTGCTAAAAATATATCCTTAAAACAAGGGATTCATTTTTATGTTTCCTTGGGAGAAGTAGCCCATGCATGCAATTCAGTTTTGCTCAGTCCCGGAGGGAACCGGTCAACTCAGTTGCACATGCAAGAGACTGCTCGACTAATGGGAGAAAATGTGCTTTTTTGGCTGGGAGTTGGACTGGCTACCCAGGAGATTTGCACAATTTCTGGGCAGAGTAGTTGACTCCTACCTAGATTTGCACAAATTCTGGGCTGAACAGCCCTGCTAGGGAAAACAGTGGAATTCCTGCTGGGAGTGTTGACTGGCAGAATTACACAATCTTGGAGCCCAGCAGGCTGCCAGATAGGATTGCAAAATTTTTGGAGGGAAGGCTAGTTTCCCTCCAGAAATGCGTAGTTTTCTATGGGAAGCTACTTAGCTTACAGCTGGACCAAGTCCGGGTGAACATCCTATGAGGGAAATGCATCAAGTTGTGATTGATAGGATGCCTTTCTGCAAGAAAAACACTGAATCTTGTGAACCTGATGAATCAAGACAAGCTGCTATGAAGGTTGGAATGGAGGCTCCAAAACTAAGCTAAGAAAAAATTTTGGAGGGTGGTTGTAGCCGCTACAACATAATCATAGGAAACACTGACTAGGTTTGGGACTTCCACCTACCACCCGAATGTAGACATGGCTGAACTAAATCTCTCTTTCAACTAGTCACCCTTGTGCCATATTCCAAGCATGAATGTGGGATCTCACAGAAGAACCAATCCTATAATAACCAAGGGAATCTAGAGCGTCAAACCATGATCACACCAAAATAGGTGCTCCGATCATAACCAAACCAAACTTGGAATTCCATCTAGAATCCATCACTATCCTTGAAGAATTTTTTATGTCCTTGCCTCACAGGCTTTACCGTAATCCAATCCTAGATCACTAGGCCCTAAATCGAGACTAGTCCCTTAAGATTTACCGCAATCCAAACCCAGATCACTAGGCCCTAAATCAAGACTTCTCCCTTAGGCTTTATCATGTATCCCATGAAAAACAGTTAAGGGATTCCTAGGCCTTTGGGAATGAAACTTGAGACCACCTCTGCTGCGGGTTCGGAAATCCATTCGGAAAACCAAAGCTAAAAAACTGAAGTAAACATCCCAACACCATGGCATTCAGAAAACAGAAAGGCTAAGTTGAAAACCATTGTCATAGCCCGACAAAACCATGCCACTGACATCAAGATAACCATACACCAACATGGAAATCCATGCATGTCCAAACCAACTAGGAAATCACAAATGCAAAAGGTTACCTACAAGTATTCTTGCTAAAGCTATGTGATCCTTGAACAAACCTCGTGAAAATTCCATGTAATAAAAGTTAATAAATGAAAAATAATAACAATGGTTGAAAGGACACTTACTCTAGTATAAATGTTGGGCAAAATCCTAGTGATGGAGATCACTTGTGATTGTTAATGGCTAGGGAGATTGGAAAAGGAAATGGTATTTTTGACACAATTTTTTATGAAAATAAATGAAATTTGGAGAAAAAGGAAGTGAAAGGTCACAGGTTGCATGTCAAAAGGAAAATAATGGAAAATAAAGAAAATAGAGGCCCCATCCATAAAAAGGCTTCTGAGGATCAATTGGTAACCTTTTGTCAGTTCAACATTGGAGCTCTCTCTCATTATTTTCTCTCTCTCTCATACTCTTGGATACTTATAGTTTTCTTGGAGAACTCTTGGAGGGTGTGGTATACTTAGATTTTTCGAGCAAGAAGGCAAAGGAAGAGTAGGAAAGCACAAGAAAGCATCGAGATGAACATCTACATCATATTTGGTTGCAGTTACCAAGTTGCATGTATGATTTCTTCACTAGTTTTGGTATGTATGGTATATGGATGTGGTTTCTTAGTTGTGATCTGTCATTGGAATGGAAGATTTCCTCAATCAGTAGTGGATTTCCCAGGCTTGCAATTTCCTGCATAGCCATGGTGATTGTGGGTTTACTTTAATTGTTTGTTGTTGGTTGGTTCTCATGTTTCCTTAGCTTGGGTTTAGTTACTAGTTCGTGGAAACCCTGGTTAGACAAACTCTCTTGAAGTCCTGTCACAGTTTGGGTTGAGTTAATAGTCCTAGAAGCCTCGGTTGGAAAAAGGCTCTCAAAGCCCTTGGTGGGTTGAGTTACTAGACCTGGAAGCCCTGGTTGGACAAGCACTCTGGAAGACTGGCACTAGTTGTGGGTTGAATTACTAGTCTTGGAAGCCTTGGTTGGAACAAACACCCTTGGAAGGCATGCAAGGATTAGATGGAGACCAATCTGATGATGGTGTTGTGATGTCCTACCGTGAGGTGGAATCACTATTTGATGGGTTGAGGTGGATGGCCTCTAGAAGCCCTAGATGAGTTTTGATTGATGTGTTCTATGAGGTCCCACATTCGTGCTTGGAATATGGCAGGGGGGTGAGTGGATGAAGAGATATTTGGCTCAGCCATTCTATGATTGGGTGGAACGTGGTAGCACCATCTCAGGTTGGTTCATTTCATTCATAAATGAGAAATTCATACCCTTGATTTTCATGTGTAAATGTACTGATGTATATGTGGATTTGGATGGCTTTTATGTTCTTATTATGCTGGTGTTGACAATGTTGGACCTGCCAACATGTCAGTGGATATCCCTGGTAAGAAGTCCCAACTAAACCTCAGATTGTTTGGAGTAGGAGTCCCAGTAGTGGGTAGTACAATACTGCCTTAATTGCAGTAGCGAGTAGAGGTAAGTTTGATATATTTGTCAGAAGCAAGTTTATGACCTTGCAATGAGTTAAGAGAGATGCATGGGGGGTTATGATAGACGAAGGAGAAAAGGAAATGTGTCCCTTAGAAACATGCAATAGTACATAACCTGAAAGGAACACAGGAGAAGAAGAACATCACGGGATGGAAGCAGAGTAGTCCACAATCCAAGGTGATGAGTTAAACCAAAAACACGTCTCCAACAAGATTCATACAATTATATACAAAATAGTTCATAAATGAATGTGTAAGTTAAATAACATACATTGCTAAAGCAACCAAAATAGTCCAACTACAATAACAACATATGCATGAAAATGTGTTGGCTCTGTTATATTATATAAAGTGAAAGTTCCATCCCTATATACACCATGACGACCACTAACCCCAATAGTGGAACATTACATTCAAGACTGCCTACTCCTCCAAAGAGATGTACTCTCTCTAAACTATGGATAAGACAAGGCTCATCATAATACTCTCCAAGCCTTCTCGAAGCAATGCCTAGTCAAAATCTTGGCTCCCAAAAGCCTATACTATGAGTTATGAGTTTCTATATATAACAAAGTGTGGGGAGACCATTGAAATTACCCTTTGACTCTTCGACTTCCCTCATGACTCTTCACATTACAATAGTAATTATTTACCTTCCACTAATGACACTTGGAATATACCCATGTGTTTCTAGGAAAAATAGTGTCTATTTAGATCTACTAGTCCCACTAAGATGGGTAGCTATCTTAGAAACAAACAATTCAAAGTAACTTGTGTTTTCCTTTATGGGAGATAGATAAGAGAGAAGTAAAGAGCACCAACCTTAGTCTTTCGCTTGGCTCCCTGCTTGTTTCCTCTCTCCTTTGATAGAGCTTTGCCACTCCTTTTTCACTTGTCTCGCTTCAAAGAACACCTGTAGAATCAAAGCAGCAAAATACCATCAAAGCATAAAGATCTATAATACCATAAACAATGTAGAATCAGATGTACATTAACCATACAAATGCATACACAAATACAAGATTCAGAAATAAGCAAGTATATGGAGGAAACTCAAATAACTTTATTGATAGAAGTAGAAGAGAGGATTACAACCCAGCTATCTGATCCAGCGCCATCCTCCCGACATGAAAGCCCTCTTCACCTCATGAAAAGCTAGATCACCCAAAAATACAATGCTTCACAGAGAAACCAACAACACTTCCTTACAAAATACAAAATTCCAACCTCTAGATCTCTAGGATGAGGGATCCATATATAGATATTTGTAGGGAGGTGAATCAGCTTCTGGGTTTTTGATTAGTGTCATTTCACTAATAGTTCTTGGTTCCACTTGGAGATTTCATGATCTCTTACTCATCCTTGGGCGAATTCAGAGAGGCAAGTGTCATATGAGCAATTTCTAGAAGATTCTCTAAGTTTCCAGCTAGCAAAATGCCTCTACCATTTTTCTGTTCTCACTCATCGCACCCTACAGAAGGGATTTTCAGTATGCATCGCACCCCTTGTGTGTAATAGGTGAGATGCATTGCACCCTCAGCATGGAGCAGTCTGCATGGTCCAGTTTTGGCTAGTTCTAAGTAGTTTTTCAGGGAGAACTTCTGAGAAATGATGTAATCAGCTGACCTTGATCCTTTAGGGTTTGAAACAACACTTTTAGGGGTTTGAGAGCCCTTGGTTTATCGACATATGTGATTGGGGTTACACTGCCCAAATATGTCTATAACAGTTGCCCCCTAAAGCATGAGGTCATAAATATTCTGATGTCGGGTGAAATGCTTCATCATGAGGATCCGAGGTTTTTCGAACTGGAAGGTGACCTGTAATAAGATACAATACAATACATTATCTTCATAATATTTTCATGATCTAGCTAAGGTGGGTATTCCCATGCTCAACTTTATAAATTCATTTTCATGTACATAGGACAGACAATCGTTTGTGTGGCAGACTGTTGATTCTGGTAGAGCCATCATCCCTTAGCTTGGATGACTATCTATGTAGCTATGGAGTACATTTGATGTCTTTATTTTCCTGAATATATCGTAGCTTGGATGGATGAAACTAGATCTGTTATCTTCAAACTCGTTCAATCTTCGCCTGATGTACAAGTCGATCCATAAATATGTTCTGAAGTCGAACATGGAAAGACATCGCCTGATTACTAGCCAATGATGTAAGCTATTAACGGGTGCGAGAGGAATCACTGATAATGATAATGACCCTCAAGGTACTGCAGTAAAATTCACATGGTGTGAATACATGAGTCGATGTCGAACACCATGCAAAATATTTCGGTCGAAGGCCATTGATGTAAACCTGTCACTGGAAGTGAGAAACTTGCCATTGAGGCATGCAAGCTTCAAAGTACTGAAAGGGTTGCTCCTAAGTCAACTTCTTGGATAATGAGCTGATATCGACAAGAAGTGACCCGTCATAGGAGGGCCTTAATGAATCCCACATCTACGACACAAAACGAAGCAAATGATTTTATGGAGGTGAAAATGATCTGATGATACAAGGTTGAGGGTGGTGGTCATGAATAATGGAGCGTGAAGGTATTGCAGTGGATGAGGCGTTACTTGGGTTGGTGAATTCTATAAATGACTTCTCTTGAAGATATCGGTGACACTGTGATGGATCAGTAGCGTTAACCCCATGGATGGTACAGAGGACCAATGGTGATGGTGAAGGAAATAACCCAAACCGACTCAATCATGGTGATAGAGTGAAAGTGTCATGTTCAAGAGCGACCTGCTACCAATGAAGTTCTTCAAGTTTTCTTCCCTTTATACCCATTCATTGTTGACTAGTACCTATTTATGTTTGTCAAGCCTGAGGAGGATAACATATGCTTGTTCTACAATTTTCCCTTCAGGCAAACCTGTCACTATGTTTTAGCGAGCCTAGCGACAGTGAAACTCGCTCTTGTTGAGATGGAAAAGTTTTTCGCTATTGTTTTAATGAGTTTAACAACAAAGATAACTCGTTTCTTTTCATATTTAGAGAGTCTGAAAGGGACGAAAAGGAAACTCCAGTAGTCCTTTTTCGTGGTATAATCCCTTAAGCCTGAAAAAAGTATAAAATAATACGAAAGGGATGACTTTTCGATAGTTTTAGCGAGCCGAACAAGACAAGCACTTGATCTTTTTGTGTAATGATCCCTCAGGTCCAAAAATATTAAAATATAGAGGAGGGATGGTGCTTCCCTTTAATTTAACGAGCTGGAAAGGCCAGTAGCTCGACAATCTTTTCATATTTTATGAGTCTAAAAAGAGCTAAAAAGAGACTCATTTTTGAGGAACGAGTGATGTTTTTGGGTAGCAACTGGTTCCAGGTAAGTTTGGAACTTCTCAAACACGACAGTGTAATGAGGGTGGCTAGTAGAATCACTCGTCACAACTGTTCCTCAAAAGGGTAAACAATCAAGTGGAGGCATATGATCGGCTAAAAGAGTGGAGGTGATGGTAAGAACATGACCAAGGCTCAAAGGTTGATAGCAATGCGATCACAAAGGTTATTTACCAAAAGGCGGGTTTATTTTTTAATGAGCTTGAACCTTGTGCCAACATGTGCTCAGTGGCAGGTTTATTTTTTAACAAGCTTGAACCTTGTGCCAATATTGCTCGTTGCTAGGTTTATTTTTTAACGAGCTTGAACTTTGCAGAAACATTGCTCGTTCCATTCATTCATTTTTTAATGAGCTTGCCCCATGCGAAAATTTTCTCAGGTGCCTTTTGTATGCAAGCTAGAAATGACCAACTATAGAACTAAGAGTTAATGAACTACTGAGGTTAGGTAGGATAGTTTAGAAAAATCATTTCCTTTACTTTGTCAGGCTGTTGACAAAGGTGAATGGTGGATTAGACCAATCACCTAACCTAAGCAGTTGAAGTTAGTAAAATACTGCGGGGTTAGAGTTACGCTGGTCGCTTTTCACTTGCATAAAAAAAGGTTGCATGCCCCCAGATATAATGAAAAGTAGAGTTTCTAGGTTACCATATGGATGTCCTTGCATTAAAGCAAGATTGTTTCGTCCGTGGAGAAGATAAAACACTTCCTTGGCTTTGTCCATCGAAATAGACAAAGGTGAATGGTGTAAGCTTCCAATCACATAACCTTCGAGGAGATCATGTTTTAGACTGATCCCATATCCTACATGGATGGGTGTGTCAGACTAATCATATAACCTACGACAAGGAAATCCTTTTATAGACTGATCCCATATCCTTCATAGACGGGTGTGTCAGACTGGTCATATATCCTACGAGGAAATCTATATTTTCATCTGGGTTCACCTGCCGAAGTAGACTAGGGTGCATGCCCCCCTGGGTTTCATTACATTCACCGAATTACTCGCGGTAATTAGGTGGATGAACTAGAGGTTGAAGAGACATTCCTTGTGCAAAGAGACCATTTAGGGATGGTGTTTGACTAGTAGCCGTGTTTGAACCAGGGAATGAAAGCTGGTCAATAAGTTGTACCATTCTGCCTTCATACGGGAAACACATCACCCGAAAGAGAGAGGAAACAATATCTCCCATGTTGTAAATGTAGTCACGCCCAAGGAGTATATTGTAATCTAGTGGCCCTTGGACTACCATCACGTTCAAATGAAAGGTTTTCCTTCTCAAAGTTATAGGAAAATTTGGAAGGATCCATAAAGGTCAACTGGTTCCTTTATTGAAGCCCGACAAATTTCGAATCTCAGGCAGAAGCGATGGTGAACCAAGCGCTTTCCAAGAAATTAAAGAAAGGATACTCACAGAATCCCCTTCATTTATGATAGTGCCAGCCATGATCATTTTGTAAGGTTTTACTATGATTCGAAATGGTACATGAGATGGAAGGCGGGGTCTCGCTAGTAGATTCCAATCAAAGGAAATGACTAGATTGCTTGGAGGAGGGACCGAATAAACAGCTGGATGAGTCTCTTGAAATGGGGAACTTCCTTCCTGTGGTAAAGGAACAGGTAGATTTCCCCCATGTTCATCAGACTCTGTGTTAACAAAAAGAATTTGAACAACGTCGTTCTCATTCTCTTTGGAGACTGTATCATCTAAAGGTGGACCTTTTGAAGGCAAGACTGGGTTGACTGCCGTCTCGACCTATTGACTTTGGTCCAGTGTGGACTCAAAGGGTTTATCTTCAATGATAGGCATTTCGACCGACAACAGAGGTATGTCAGTTGGATTTTCAACTAGCGATGGACTTGGCAAGAGTTTCTTGTATCAAGGTGGAAGTCGCTGTGTTGAATCAGGACGGTTATCCAAGACTCTTTTAGCTTCGTCTAGAAAAGGACAATGATGAAGGGCATGATCGCGTTCACACAACCTACAAGGAAATCTAGATTTTCCTTTTTTTCCATTGACTTCATTTTCACTACTTGATGGTGTACTCTCAACATGATCGATAGAGGTTGATGACACCGGATTGTGCAAGGGGGGAGACCAGTCTCTCAAGATCCACGAGATGCAAGGACAATCTCGATGATAGTGGTTTCCTTTGCAAATGACACATGGAGATTTGGGTTTGGAAGGTGAAGTGTGTGGATTTTTGCTGGATGACACATGGTTGCCCCTTTGCCCGACTGGCTTCTTCTTCTTCTCAGCTACTTGGTTTTTAGTATCACTAGTTTCACCAAGCGAAGAGGAAGAAGGAGATGGAGAAACAAATGAAGTAGAAGGTGGGGGAACAACTCCAGTATCATCTGGTTGCTGATTTGATTGCTGAGTAATTACGATGTTTTGAATGACAGAGGTCGAGAATATCCAAACTAGCAGGCCAATTGTGAGTCCTGGAAGGGACAATGTAGCCATATAAGGAGCACCAATATCTCCCCCAAGAGGAGAAAGGACTAGGATTTCCCCCAAGGGGAAATCCTTGATTGGTGGACTCCATTATCTCAACCTAAGATCAATGAAGGAATAGGGAAGTTATTCAGAATTAAATGAATTTTATGACGCTTTGACACAACTTGATTTTTCAATTTTTGAGAGTTGAGAAAAAGCTAAAGGTGACTCTAGTCGCCTTATATTTTTAATGAGCCTAAAGTGACAAGTGCTCAGATGGACATTTTCTTTTAAGGAGTCAAAAAGGAATGAAAGTGACTACTCTGGAAATCTAGATAGAGGGATTACCAAACCAATCGCAAAACTGCAATATACACCTTGGTGGTAAATTAAAGAGAAATTACTGAGGACTTTACGTACGGAAATCAATCTTCCTGAATGTTGTGTTCAGTTCATCGTGATCGATAGGGAGGTAGATACGACTTCCTAAGGATAAAGGGTATCAACCTATTGTGGTTTCCCAATATATACTTGACGGTACGTGGGAATCACCCAACCTACAATGAAAACGATAGTTACCAGTCTTTACGATGCCAGAATAAGTCTCTAGCCTAGACTTCTAGATGTTGTGTGTTAGGTTCCAAAGCATTTTTATGTTCATTGAGGTTTATTTTATAGTTGATCTTTCTTAAGAAGTTTTCCTTTCAAGGTTTATTGCGTGATGTAGATGTACAATTCCTAAATATGCAATCTAAATGATAAATAGTCGTTTGTTTTCTTTTAGCAATGAAAATCCCAGCTACTAAGGAAAGAAGAGTAAGATTCTTTCAATGGAGAGCAGAGAGCACACACTAAATGCACTTTTCCTAAATCAATTTCCGCATGCAGTCTAAATGAAAATGCACATGCATGTATTTGTTTTCTATTTCCTTAATGTGAAAATGCCAAAAAGAAAACTAAGTACAGATCTGAACTACTTTTCTTCAAAGCGACACTTTAGCAATTTATTTTCAAAAGATGAAAGGAAGACTAAGACAACACTTTCAATTTCGAATTGAAAAATGCTTTCGACACTTCAAATATTGACAATTCAAATAAAATACAATGCAAAAGTACAATCGAATATCTAAAAGAGGAAGACTTTATAACACTCTTTTTCTTGACTGAAAACGACAGTTACGACACTTTTGAATCAAAAGACGACAGTTTGATTAAGCTACTTTTTGAAAAGGAGGATTGTAAATGATGAAAGATACATAAAAAAAAAACATTTACAATTCCTTATCAATGGAGGCTAAATAATTTAAAGGAAGAAGGCTTCAACAATGATATATTGATCATAAGTAGCAAAACTACTGAATAGAGCAGAAAATAATGAAGAAAAAACCAAAATCCAGAGAGTGAAACAGTCTCATTCAATCATCACACCTGTCCTTAAGGGAAATAGGGATGCATCTCACCTGTAGCACATGGGAGGTGCGATACATCTAGACTGCCAATAAGAGACAGTGTGTTGGTCCAGGGATGAGACTAAGCTTGGTTTTCACTCATAATTTGCAGCTAAGTTCAGGGATTTAGGCCGAGCTTATTATGGACAATAAACACAAAGTATAGAGGTATGATCTAATGAGGTTATTGAGCTACCACCAGGGCACTTAGGATTTTTGCGAGTCAGATGTTCAGTTCATAAACCAACCCAGAGATTGACTGAAGCATCATTGATCTACTTTGCATTTGCATAGCAAAAGCAGTTCGAAGGCTAGCTGGCTTAACTTCAGGCTCCATTTGTAGTTTATAAAGCAAACAACAGTAACATACAAACAAACTATTCGTTCCCAAGCAGAGTCGCCATTTTTTTTCCAGGAAAACTAGTGTCTATTCAGATCTGCTCATCCGACTAAGACGGGTAGCTATCTTAGAAACAAACAATTCAAAGTAACTTGTGTTTTCCTTTATGGGAGATAGATAAGAGAGAAGTAGAGAGCACCAACCTTAGTCTTTCGCTTGGCTCCTTACTTTTTTCCTCTCTCCTTTGATAGAGCTTCACCACTCCTTTCTCACTTGTCTCGTTTCAAAGAACACCTGTAGATGCAAAGCAGAAAAATACCATCAAATCATAGAGATCTATAACACCATAAACAATGTAGAATCAGATGTACATTAACCATACAAATGCATACATAAATACAAGATTCAGAAATAAGAAACTATATGGAGGAAAACTCAAATAACTTTATTGATAGAAGTAGAAGAGAGGATTACAACCCAGCTATCTGATCCAGCGCCATCCTCCTAGCATGAAAGCCCTCTTCACCTCATGAAAAGCTAGATCACCCAACAATACAATGCTTCACAGAGAAACCAACAACACTTCCTTACAAAATACAAAATTCCAACCTCTGGATCTCTAGGATGAGGGATCCATATATAGATATTTGCAGGTGGGTGAATCAGCTTCTAGGTTTTTGATTAGTGTCATTTCACTGATAGTTCTTGGTTCCACTTGGAGATTTCATGATCTCTTACTCATCCCTGAGCGAATTCAGAGAGGCAGGTGTCATATGAGAAGTTTCTAGAAGATTCTCTGAGTTTCCACCTAGCAAATTGCCTCTGCCATTTGTCTTCTCTCGCTGATCGCACCCTACAGAAGGGTTTTTTAGTATGTATTGCACCCCTTGTGTGTAATAGGTGAGATGCATCGCACCCTCAGCATCGAGCAGTCTGTATGGTCCAGTTTTGACCAGTTCTGAGTAGTTTTTCAAGGAGAACTTCTGGGAAATGATGTAATCAGTTGACCTTGATCCTTTAGGGTTTGAAATAACACTTTTAGGGGTTTGAGAGCCCTTGGTTGAACGACATATGTGATTGGGGTTGCAGTGCCCAAATATGTCTGTAACACCATCAACAACTGTGCTACCTTGCAGCTTATACAAAGTTCCAATCCGAACTCCCCGGATCAATACCAGTGCTCCCTGAACCATATTGAAGGTATCCTTCTTGAACACTGTTTTTACACTTGCATCATCTAATTTGCTTACAGAAATTAGATTTTTGGCCAATGCAGGAATATGCAGAACACTCGGAAGTGTTCTAACCCTTCCACCCTGCAACTTCAACTTTACTTTTCTGTGACCAACAATTCTAGCCTTCTTATTATCCCCTAAGAAGACATCACCACCATCGTATTTCTCGTACTCGCAGAACCACTCTCTATGGGGAGTGAAGTGAAAGGATGCACCTGAGTCAATCAACCATGCCTCATGATCTACATGTGTACTTGAAGAAGCTAAGTACACATCTCGTCCTTCATCTGAGGTGGTTTTCACCTCTACAGAAGGAGCATCATCAGATTCCTTTCCTTTATTAGGAGCTTTATATTTACAGTCCCTTTTGTAATGCCCTTCCTTTCCACATTTCCAGCACACTGCCTTTACAGGCTTTCCTAGAGATTTAGATCTCCCTCAAGATTTAGATCTCCCACTCGATGACTTATTTTTTGTTTATGTTTTAGGACCGTTCTTGTATAGACAAGGCATTACCATTCTGTCTCTCCATATTTTTCCGTCTCATCTCATCCATCAACAAGAATGAGACTATTTCATCAAATTGCAAGGCAGATGCATTGCTACCTATTGCAATAACCACACTATCCCACGAATCTGGTAGAGAAAACAACAAACTAATGCACTTATCTTCATCTAAAATTTTAATATCAATAGAAGCTAACTAATTTACCATAGTATTAAATGCGTTTAGATGATCTGTCACCGAGTCTCCATCTTTCATCCTTAGGTTATACAACTTTTTCCACAGGAAAAGTTTATTCACCAGAGACTTAGATTGGTGCAAAGTCCCTAACTTGTCCCACAAAGCCTTCGTCGTAGCTTCCCCTGATACATTCAACAATACTAAATCTGAGACACACAATCATATTGTGAAATTTTCCTTCCGATTCAACTTCTTCCATTCTTCATCGAACACTCCCGTTAGTTTAGTACCCAGATCTACCACGATCCACTGATCTTTATCCCACCAACAGATCCTCCATCTTGAGTTTCCACAACTCAAAACTCTGACCATCAAATTTATCGATATCTATCTTTCCACTGCTCACCATCTTCTTTCACAACCAGAATTGATCTCGTAGATCTCCCACTGAACAGGGTCTACCACAAGCCCAAGCAAAACCCCTCAGCAACAAAGGCATCCACTTGAAGCCAAAAAAAGCTTTGATACCAAATGTAGGTTTTAACCCTGTACAAAAATTACCCACATACGAATTCTAAAACACATAAAATAAACAATGAGAGCATAACACATAAAACACATATACACAGAGATTCCCCCCTATATCCCAAAACTGGGACTACCAGCTTGATTTTTCATTATTTTCCTTTCAATTTTATAATACATATTTATACATGCCAAAGCATCCAATACCATGGACTGAAAACCATCACATCCAAAACCATGGACCAAAAACCACCGCATCCAAAAACATGTGTGAAAATCAAGCAAAAAACCATAGGTGGATCCACCCAACCTAACATAGGTTCCAAAACCAAATTTTCTGGGGCGCTGCCTCGGACCCCATAGAGTGGGGTTACCTGCACCCCTCAAACTCCTGTGACTCCCCTCGCTACGCAATCGGTGCAACGAAGAGGGGCCTCTGCCCCCCTTCTAACCCCCCAGTTAACTATGTGGGCTAGTCATGGAAAGAATATAACACAACCCAACATGTGTTCACTAAATACATTAATGAACCCACAAGCTATCGATAAACAGTAGAAGCTACTACCTCACCTGAAATAGCATCCTCCTTCCTCCAGTTACTTGCTAGAAGAGTCTGCATGGGCTTGCACTTCTCCATGTGGAATCTCTTGAGTATCTCATTGGCATACTTGCCTTGAGACACAAACACTTCCCCATCCTTCTGCCATACTTCCATGCCTAGAAAGTAGTGCATAAGACCCATGTCTTTCATCTCGAACTCTCTTGCAAGGTCCTCTTTGCAAGACTTGATCAACTGATCATCACTTATCAATATCAAATTATCGACATAAAGAACAATGATCAATGGCTTACCTTCTACCATGATGTGATATAGGTTTACATCTGCTTCACTCTTTGTGAAGCCCAACCCAGTGAAATAGTTGTCGATCCTGGTGTACCAAGCACGAGGTGCTTGCTTCAGCCCATACAAGGCTCTCTTGAGTCAGCACACATGCGACTTGCGATCAAAGGTCTTAAACCCTTCCAAATGCTCTATGTACACCTCTTCCTCAATATTTCCATTGAGGAACACAGTCTTCACATCCATCTGATGGATATTCCAACCCATCTGTGCTGATAGTACCAACATCGATCTGATAGATGAGTACCTTGCTACAGGAGCAAAATTATCAACGTAGTCAATCCCCTCAACCTGTGAGAAACCACGGGCAACGAACCTTGCCTTATGTTTCTCCACACTCCCATAAACTGCTTGCTTTACCTTGTAAAGCCATCAGGAACTTACCAATGACTTGTTCTCTGGTCTTGGAACAACATCCCAAACATTGTTCCTAACTATGGAGTCGTACTTCTCCACCATAGCATCAACCCAAACTGGCTGCTGCACTGCTTCCTCGAAGGAAGATGGTTCAGTCTCTATACATTCCCCAACCAGGGCCATGTAACCAGTGTACCGCTCGGGTGACCTCCTATGTCTACGCTGAGAAGATGGCTATCCCACATTCTCTCTCGCATACATCATCAATTTGTCAGCTTCACTTCAACGTTTCTTCCCATCTCTAGAAGACTCTACATGAGTGGATGTCTCCACTCTTGGATGTTATGCATGCAGCTGCTCTGCATTAGTCTGAGGTTCCTCCTCCTTAGGAACCAAAAGTTCATCCTTTGCATGCAACTTGAGCTACCTCTCACGGGGAAATCGCAAGGCCTTCTGCTCATCGAACTTCAGATCTATGCGTAGCACTATCCTCTGACTAGTAGGCAAGAACACTCGATAGTTGTGGGGTGTATTAGTGTACCCCACAAGTATCCCCAACTCAGTTGTTGGCTCTAGCTTCTTCCGGGCGTCTTTGGTCACATGGAAATAAACCAATGATCCAAAGATACTGAAGTGACTCACATCTGGTCTCTTCCTGGAGAAGGCCTCCACTGGTGTCTTCATCCCCAGTATACAATGTGGGCTTCTATTCTGCAAGTATACTGTTGTATTTCATGCCTCAGCCCACAAATGAAGTGGTAGGCCTTAGTCATGCGGCATCACTCAAGCTACTCCCACAATCGTTCTATTCTTCCTTTCGGCCACCTCATTCTGCTGTGGGTTATGGGGTGCCATCAACTCCCGTTTAATTCCTTCTGGTGCACAGAAGTCCTTAAATTGTTGAGAGACATGCTCTAGACCATTGTCCCTTCACAAGGCCCTTATTTGTTTCTATATTCTTTCTCAACCAAGGCTTTGCACTCAAAACACCTTGAGAAGGTTTGATCCTTCTTCTGCATGAAGTAGATCCAACATCTACCAGAAAAATCATCAATAAAAATAACATAGTAGCTTTGTTTAGCGGTGGAGGCTGTCGAGAATGGTCCACACACATATGTATGAACTCGCTCTAGGATTTCTCCAGCTCGACTATCTCGATCCTAAAAGGAATATTTTGCATACTTACCCAAGGTACAACCTTTGCATGTATCCACTTTCTCCAGTTTACCCTTGGGAAGTCCAATAGAAATATGTTGCATGATCTTCAAGGCCCCATGTTGCAAGTGGCCCAATCTTCTATGCCATAGCTCACCAATATCTTGTCTTTGCAGCAACTCTACTTTGGAACTCAATGCAACACAGTCATCTACCTCCAGCTTGTAGAGATTCATTACTCGAATCCCAATCCTCTTGTTCTGTCCAGTGCTGATGTGCCTCAGGAATGCCTTTCCTTTACTAAAGACTACATCATAGCCTTTGTCTTCCAACATAGCGACAGATACTAGGTTATTCTTCAGTCCAGATACATATTTTACATCAGTCATGGTGAGAGGAGCTCCATGCTCCCTCTCAAACACAACCGTGCCTTCACCTGAAACACAGTACTTTCCATCATCGCCTATCTCTATGTGCATCTAGAGGTCCTTCTCCTCCAAGGTACTAAATAGACTCTTGTTGCCGGTCATGTGGAATGAGGCTCCATTGTCTAGGTACCAAACACAACCCACCATCTATGAAACCATGTATGCGATGAGGGTGAAATCCAATTCGAATTATGAGGCCAGTGCCTCACCATCTGATCCTTTCGAGGATCCCTTCTTGGATTTATTCTGTGGACAATTCGTAGCATAATGGCCCACCTCATAACAATAAAAGCATCACACTTTTGATTTTTCAATCTTCTTCCCACCATGGGAAGAACTCGATTTGGAATGGGAAGCCTTCCCTTTCCCTTTCCTCACCTTACTTGCTAAGGCTAGATTTTCTTCATCATCATGCTTTGATGAAGATCCATCTTTAGTGCTTCTCCTTATCTCCCCCTACATCAGACCCAACCACAGTCATTCCCAATTTGGCAGTTTCTCTCTTCTATTTACTGAGTCTTGGTAGCTATGCCAGCTCTTAGGAATACTGAGGAGAGAAATACTCACCTTGTCATCATCGGATATTGTGATTCCTACACTTCCAAGCTCATCCCTACAGGTGGTGAGCTTGTTCAGATATGTAGAGATCGTGTTGCCCTTTTCACACTTGATTTTTCGAAGCTTGTCTTTCAGCGCCAGCTTCCTCTGATCGCTGATGTTCTGATATAGATCCTTCAATGTTTTCCACATTGAAAACAATGTCTCCTTCCCACGGAGACTCGAGACAATGTGGTCTCGAACTCCCTCCAGAAGAATCCTCCTCACTCTAGCCACACATTTCTTCCATTTCGCCAATTCTTGGACATTAGCAGTTGCTGGCTTGGGGACTTCTTGATCAATGAAGTCCTTCAAACCATTGTCCTCTAATACCACTTCCATGTGATCCTTCCAAGCTATATAATTCGAGCTACCATCGAGGGTATACTGGAGTCTCAAATTGTTGAACGACATTGGTGAAGTTTGAGATGTGATAAGAATTCGATTTCTATAATCAGGAACTTCAAACTTCAAACTTCTCCATTCTTTGTATACTGTTCTCCACTTTGATCACCTTTTCTCCGATAGCATGTAGAATTTCTCATTGTATATCACTTGATAATGCAATATACTAAAGCAAAATACTTGATCTACTTCTACAAACAAACTTGCGGAAGCTTAACCGATTTTGAGCAAGATCAAATAAAACACATATAACAGAGAATGAGAAATCAATCACACATGAACACAGAATAATACTTTGGGGAAAGTCTCAGCTAAAAACCCCACTATTTGTATTATCATACAAGTGGAAATATCTCAGGATTACACAAAGCTTTAGCTCACAAGCTATCCAGCTCTCGATACAATCCCTTAGTACTGCTCATAGACTGAATAGACACAACATATGCCTTCCTTCAGTACTCCAAGCCTCCTATTTCCTTGCGTAGTTTCTCCTGGGTCCTCTGGCTGCCACCTATGTGAATTCACCTCTCACACAACTCACCAAACTCAGAAATAATTGTACAATCCTCAAGGAATGAATTCCTTTTGCATGTAAGAGATATCCTCAAGGGAATATTCCTACAACTGATAGTACACTGTCCCATCCTCTGATCTCAACTGGGTCTCTGACTAAACTGACATGCATGGGTTATTTATGAGAGAATATTTAGTTATGTGAAGTACACTAGTTACATGCATGCATGCATTAACTAACTAAACTCACAATCAGTTCCACAAACTGTTGGAACTAATCTAACTAGACTTAACTCAGTTAAATGAGCTAACTAATTACAACTCAAAGTACAACTCAACCTGATCTCCTTAGTTAAGGGATAACTTCCTCAATCAAAGGGAAAACTGTTGCATGACTTCACATAGAATTCATGTTAGATTTTCTCCAACTAATTAACTCAAGATGAATTCATTAATTATTTTTCAAATAGCTGCTAAGATCAAATTCGAATTTTAATTCTCAATTTTAGTTTAGGGACTAACTAAAATTGGAATGTATCTCGAAATGCTATTTATAGCAATGCTATTTTTAGCACTTCTATATTTAGCATTTCTTGTTGCTAGTTTGAACACCACAGTGTTTGGAGAACCCGTCAGATGTGGTGGAGGTGCTCTTACCAACTCTAGTTGAAGTTCAGGATGTCATCTAAGTATACCACTACAAATGAGTTGGTGAATGGCCACAAGATGTCATCCATCAGCCTCATGAAGGTTGCAGGGGCACTCGTCAACCCGAAAGGCATAACCAACCATTCGAAAAGGCCCTCCTTGGCTTTGAAGGTAGTATTCCACACATCGAAGGGTTTGATTGGTACATGGTGATATCCTAACTTCAAGTTGATCTTGCTGAAATATTTTTCCCCCTTCAGTTGGTCCATAAGGTTATCAATCTATGGGATCATGTACCTATTATGGACAATGATCTTGTTCAGCACCCGATAGTCAATACAGAGTCTCCAAGTCCCATCCTTCTTCTGTACCAACACAATCGGGCTCCCACAAGGTGATGAACTCGGTTGGATGTGACCTTTCTGCAGCAGCTCCTGAATTTGCCTCTTCATTTCGTCGTTCTCCATAATGGAGCACCAATAGATTGGTCCATTAGGAAATGGCATGCCTGGGGTTAGATGGATGGAGTGCTTGACTTGACAATGCAGAGGCACCCCTGCGGGGGAGGTGAATATGTCATCATAATCCTCCACAACCTTGTCCATCTATTGTTTTCGTGCAGAGAGGCCCTAGATGGAGGTCGTGGCCACCATCTTCTTCTTTCCCTAAGGGTGTATCATCATGAAAACAAATTTCCCAGTTTTGGAAATAAGCTTACTGCATTGTTTTGTAGTAACCAAAGAGATGGCAATAGGCAGTGCTACCTTCAGTATCCTATACAACTTATTTCCCAAAGTAACAATAACAACATGAGGCCTTGACTCATACATAGAATGTCGCTTCCATAAGTATGGTTGGCCTAATAATACATCACAAACATCAAGGGGAGCAACGTCACATAATACCTCATCCATGAAGGGCTTGATGTTGTATGGAAGGCAGACTTGCTGGCTCACGCGAAGATCTCATCCTTGGTGAAGCCACCCAATGGTGTATAGTTGTGGATGTGTTTTGGTCGGTAAGCCCAACCACTTCACGACTTCTACCAAAATGAGGTTCTTTTGGCTCCTGTTTTCGACAATGAACTGTAGCAGGGAACCTTTTACCCACATCTGGGAGTGGAAGAGGCGCTCCTCCTCCTCTGGATCTTCGGGTTCCTCCTTTTGGATCTTCATCGTGGCAATGGTGGCGTTGGGCTCCGCATCAATAATCTGCTTCCCTTTGTCATTCCCCTTGTCAGTTTCTAACTCGGAGTCGGAACATGCATCTGATTCTGAAGCCTTTAGCTCGACCACCAGTGACTGCTTGGCCTGACACTCACTTGTGTTGTGAGTGGAGCTCTTATGGAAATCACGCCACTTTCATGTGTCCTTCTTCGGTTTCGCGGTGTTGTTCTTTGCTTGCGACTTTGGCAGGTTGTCCTGGGGTGCCCCACCTTGGATTTTTCCTTTGTTCTATAGTTTGGGGGTACCTTTCCCTTGCTTCAGATTCGCAGATCTAAAGTCTTACTTCTAATGTTTAAAATTTTTCTCAATATTAACGGCATATAGGTATGCCTTGCCGAGTGAGGAGATGTTTAGGAACTCCATCTCGTCCTGTATGAACCTGTGTAGGTAGCCGTGGTACTTGAGAACCAAATGGTTCTCAGAATCCTTGATACCCAACTTCGTGTGAAGGGTATGAAAAACATTAGTAAACTTCGGTACATCTTGGTCCCTTCCCTATCGCAACGTTGTTCACTTTATGTATTTATCCTCATAGCTCCCGACAGGGTAGTACTGCTCCTTGATGGCATCCTAGAACAACTTCCAAGTGGGCGCGCCTGAAAAAAATGAGTTCGTACTTTCGTCCTTCTTCTCACAGTAGGTTCCCCACCAGTGCTTGACGTGGGGGGTTGCTTTAAGAAGTGAAAAAGTGATATTTTCTTAGCTGGAAAAATCATGAACGGAAAAATATCCTTCTAGTAGATTTAACCATTTATCTATAGTGTCTGCATCTATCTGACCCTCAAATATGATAATGTCAAAGTTAACTTGTACCTTAAAGGGTGTGGCACTTCCAGAGTAGTTTCTAGAAGTAGATGCGTCGCCCTTCGGTAGACGCTGAAGTATCTGGACAAAATTGTCCATCATCGCATTCCTTTGTCACTTGAGGGCTTCTTCGAGGAATATTTTGATAGGATCTCCCCCCCCCCTCGTCTTTATTTTCATCCGCCATGGGCAGCCATCGGGATTTGCGACGCTAGTCTTCCAAAGGTTCAACCAGTTCAAGCCCTAACTCCTTATATCACGACCTCGTTGGGGATATACAAAGAAAAACAAAGAAAGAGCAGACCGCTCTGATACCACTGATATGGATTTAAATTGGAATGCAACAAATTACATATATAACCATCAATACAAAGATGTTGTAGAAATAACACTTCATTTCATTAGTATCAAATATTGAAATAGGCTTACAAATAGAATGGAAATAAAACTAGCTCGGGCGATGGTAGCTTATCTCTGAGAAGAGATGTGGCGACTACATGTCTCCAAACTGTGTTACATTAGGGCTTAAAGGCCTATTTATTATTGAGAAACAATGGAAAACCCTAAACATCCAAAAACCTAACCCTAGGAGATGAAGTGCCAAAGCTATGGGCCCCATTGGGGTAAATTGGTACATCAATTTCCCAGGGTCATAACTTTGGTATACAATCTCTGTTTGGCTATCATAATACCTCATTTCAAAGATCTCAAAGAGAAGGCCAAAAAAAAATAGGCAAGCCAATTTGTGATGTTTTTGGTCTTTCTGTTTTCCCTAAAAATGCCTTTTAGGGCCTCAAAACGGCTCCAGAAGTTCAGGACCAGAAAAACTACCAAAAATAATAAATTGTGCTACAATTAAGGAAACCGAAAAACTGAAAGAGACAGTGTTGGGGGTCCAAGTGGAATAGGTAGGTGGCCACCAATATCCACCTGGATCACCTAATGTGGCTTCCATCCTCAACTCTTCCCCATGAGGTTTGAACTTGAGACCTGGTGGCGATTAAACTCCACGCAAATCAACTAGCCTACATCTTGTACATTATTTGTAAAGGAGAACATGGAATGGACTTGTAAGTTACATTAAAAAAAAATGATTATTAATAAAAAATGTTCTTCTCATATAGATATTATTTTATCTCTTTTAATGTAATACATTATTGTAAAAGAGGACATAGGGTGGATTTATAATTGATATTGAAATATTTTTGGGTTATTAATATTTTGTAAATTTTTAATATAGATGTTATTTTATTTTTTTATGTAATTTTTTTTTTCCAAAAAGGAAAATATCATCCCATTTCATTTGAAAAAAGAGTACATGGCCAGAATACCTGTTCATTTACATCATTAAACACATTTCATAACAACAGTGCTAGAGAAGAAATAGACTTGGACTAGACTGATTGCATCAAAATAAACTGACATCATTTGTTATACTGTCCAGATAACATACAAAAAAGTAATAGAAATCACCAAGAATATATGGGTGTAGGAAGGAAAAGGAAGCACCTAATACTGCTTTAATTGAAATGTTTTAGGCCACAAGATTTATACATGGAGTTGTAAGGAGTCGAGCAAAATTCCCAAGAACTGTTCCAGTAGATGGTAAAGATTAAGTCCTTTGAAATTCCTGACTTGTGGACAGTTGAATCCTCCCATAGTTTAGCAATGAAATGCCCTATGTTTTTCATAAAAGATGAAACCTTCTTTCACAAGGAGGGATTTCTTAGAAAGAAAATCCGCATGACTATTCCATTCCTAGAGAATGGGCTGGAACGAGACAAAAATATTTTTTCCTTTTAATATTGGGATCTATCCTACCAATAGTGTAAATTATAAGCCTCTATTAAATGCCTCCTCGCGATCCAATCAATGATGCACTTGGCATCCCCATAAACTTGTAAAGAATCAATGTTTAAATGTGATGCAAGAAACAAAATCATCCAACATGCACCAACTTCTACTTTGTTGTTTGAGGCATTCCCTGGATTTAGCCAAATATGAAGGAAGAGAGTTCCTTGGCATATTGAGTGAGCACCACCCTTGCATCTCCCATCTTGGTTCAGGCCATCAAAAAATCCCACGTTATAGGACTGTGGTCTCATGGGGAAACAGAAAGGCCAACATGATTTCGATTTATGTGGCCTTAAGAAATCTTTGAAGGATCTGAGCAGTAATGACATGCCTACAAATGGAAGGATTTCCAAATGGAATCTTGTTGTGTACCTTCCATATTCCTTGGGCTATGAAAACAAGGAGAGATTTGTACATGCCCATCTTGGCATGCCACCCATGGAGACAATATTGAAGAGAGGAATAAGAAACTTTAGCGTATAAATTGAGGGAGGATAAAACATCATACTAGAGAATTGTAGAGAAGGAGAAATCAAAGAATAGGTGATCAATTGATTTAACCCCTCTCAAGCAGAGGCTACATATATTAGGTCTTGTGAAACATTTACGAGATAAGTTATCATAAGCGAGGATGCGATTCTCCAGGGAGATCCAAACAAAACATCTTATTTTTGGCAGAAGAGCCCATGAACACATTTTTTTGTGCCACCAATAGTCCTTCAGGATCGTAGAGAAAGCATAAATGGAATCATAGGCCTAGCTGGTTGTAACCTACCCAGATGTGGTGTTCCATATCCATGCAATGGTTTCTTCTTCATATTTAAGGTAAAGCCCACTAGATGAAAGATTTGTGATAAAATTATTCCACTCAATAGCTAGAGGACCTTGAAGACCCAAAACATGAGCACTTTTCTAGGACCAAGGTGATAAAGACAGGGAGCTTGATGCATAGGCTTGGCATAGCCTATAGATGCCATAATAATTGAGGATGGATATGAGCTCAGGGGATACCTTGTAGAAAGTGCTTCCCCTAAAAAAGGGTCCTTCTCCAAGGTAATCTTTTGGTTGTTCCCCACCTTCCAAGCCAACCATCTAGCAATCCAGGGAAAAGACAACTTGAGACCCCTCCAACTGATAGACCCTGAAAGGGAGTGCTAAAAATGAGAGGTCCTCAAACAATCAAGGAATGACATGTTATAAAAGTATTTAATAGTTATAATCTGACTCCAAATGTCAGTTACTGTGATAGCCCTCTAAAATATTTTCATAGAAAAGGCAAGGCTAAGCTAATGGAGGTTTTTGAAACCCCATCCCCCATAGATTTCTGGTTGTGATAGTAATTCACACTTGGCCAAATGGATTCCAACATTGTTTTTGTTCCTAGACTAAAGAAAATTAAGCATTCTCTGACATCAACTCCTAATGGTTGATTTGAGGATCTTTGAGAGGGTAAGCTAGTAGACTAGTATGCTTTCTAGGAAAGATTTTACTAGTGTCATTTGGCCACCCAAAGATAACCACCCATAGCACCAATTTCTAATCCTACTCTCGACCTTATTGATGAGCCACAAGAAGTCTTTGACTTGGTAAAAAATTGGTTTAATATAATAACCCAAATAGTTGATGCCTTCATCTAAACGACCCGCCTTGAAAGGAAGAAAAGAGGTAATGGAGTCAGAGATTTGCACTTGAATATAGTTTTATAGAAAGGACCATTTATGGGGATTGATCTCCATGCCCATTGCAACGTAGAAGGTAATGAAAATACCTTGTAAATGAGACCATTCAACAACTATTCCATTCCCAAAAATTTGAACATCATCCCAAATAGTAGATGAGTTAAGTACAAAAAAATTGTTACTTTGATCCCTTTTATTCGGTGATCACATTTTGCATTTGATGTCATCTTGCTAAGACCCTCAATAATAAGAAGAAATAGGATGGGAGATAAGGGATCGCCTTGTCTAAGGCCTCAGGAACAAGAGAAAAAAACAAAAGGGGAATTGTTTACAAGTACAAAGAAATTTGCAGACGAAATGCACAACGTGATCCAATTGGTAGCCTATAGGTCAAACCCTGTATGAATGAGCTGCAACCTGAGAAAGTCCCAATTCACCCTATCATAAACCTTGACCAACTCCATTTTGAGTATCATGGAACTGCAATTTTTAGTCTTAATCGAATGCAGAGCATATTCGATCGCTCCAATGGCATCATGAATCATGTGCCCAGGAAGGAAACTGAATTGTTCAGGAGATATAACCGAAAATAGAAAGATTTTTAGTTTTTTTGAAATAACTTTACAATTACTTTGTATATCAAATTACATAGAGATAACGACTTAAAACAATTAAAAGATTAAGGTTTGGAGACTTTAGAGATAAGAGCAATGAAAGTGACAGTGATTGCCCCAATCACCCTCCCCATTATCTCGACCTCTTCCACCACCTAAACAATGGCATTTCCAAACCAATCAAAAATTCCAAAAATAGTTTGATAGTCCACCCATCGGTGCCAAGACTCTTTAGCCTTCACAAAAAAATGTAAAAGACCCTTAATCTCTTCCAAAGATAGAAAGCCACCCAATTTAGAAGAGTCCTCCTTCGGGAAAAATTGTAGAACACCTTTAAACCTAACGATTGATACACTAATAAAATTAATTTAACCATATAACATGTTTGTCCTTTATTTCCACTTTAAAATGTGGACTTCAAAATATGGACCCTTGAAACACCAAGAATCTTTTTAGGAAAGTTACCTTACCCGAAAGTTCGTTTGACATGACGTTGGGGAAAATCTGTACGGAAGTAAAATCTACTTAGACCACCAAAAATTTGTACAGTGATGTGTGGTTTGACGGTAAGTCATATGGGCGAAGCCCGGGCAGACCGAAGTTCAAATCTCATTGAGTACAATGACCTGCTTTGGTGGCGGCTAGAGGGGCGGATTCCCCTTTCCTGTGAGTCTGCTCTTGCTAAAATCATAGGAACTTAGTATACCCGACTTGCAGGTGGTTGGTTATGCTCTTTGTGTTATAGTGGCAGCTATGAGGTTTGATCCTGGGTTTCCCCTAGATTAGGCCTGGCAGTTACCAATTCACCATGTGGTTAAAAAAAAAATCTACTTAGATTTCCTGTCCTTTTGTCAACGTATTAGTGAACCATGACATCTTTATTGATTGGTGGTGTCTCTCGGTTTTTTTTTTTTTTAATTATTATGTAAACTCAATCATTTTTCAATTTATTTTTTAAAAAAATTTTAATACGTCATTTCATATATATATTTTTATTATATGAATTCGTTTTTCTTTTTCTTCTTTATCTTCCTCTTTACTTAAATGATGATTAATAGTAAATAACTATTTATATTTAAATAAAATAATAATTATTATTAAATATAAATAATGTTTTTTATAAAATATATTAAATATATAAAAGTAGTTTATATATTATTAGTATAAATATATAAAATTATTTTTATAAATATGCAATATAATTTTAATAATTTTTGAATAAAATTTTAGTGCATATTTTAAAAATATTATTTTTAGCAAAATATTGTAATAAATAATTTTGAAATCATAAAAAATAATGTTTTAATATTAATAAGTTTTTTTATAAATTTAATAAATGTAATAATAATTTTGAAATCATAAAAATAATGTTTTTAATATCAATAAGTTTTTTATAAATTTAATTAAAATGTATTTAGTTAGTAACATTATTATTAAATTAATTAGTTAATATTGTAGTTTAACTAATAGATAAAATAGTTATTTTTATGATATTTTATTTGTTTAAATTTTGTAGAGATTTTTAAGAACCATAAGTTTAAGATGTTTAATTTACAAAAATTAAATACCTTATAAATTTTTCAAAGAACTTAATTTATTTATCCATTCAAAAACATAATTTAAACAACATGAAATCACAATTTTACACAAACTTATAGCACCTCATTCTAAGAGAAAACACCATTTTATATTTTAATTAGATTATATTGTAATTAATTTTAAAGTTCAATTCTATATTTAATCAATTTAATAAAATACATTTAATTTAATTTAATATTTAATAATTTAATGAAATGCATTTAATCAACATCATCAGAATATTAATTTTGTAACTCGTTTCAATAAAAATGTGATCATGTTGTGTTTATTTGTAAATGTGAGTGCATGTGTTTGTGAATGCCATTATTTATGTGTATGTATAGGTTAGTGTGCACGCTTTGTTTGTTATATGTACGTAGCTTGGTGATGGATTGTTTGAGTAAATGCCCAATTTCAATGATGGATTATTTTTTAATTAAATAACATTGGGTTTTAAGTAAAATAAAACATAAATTAAATATTAGGAAATGAAAAAATTAATTAAGTTGAATTATGATTGTAATAACAAAGTTTGAATTTTATAATTGTTAATATAAAAGAGTAAAAATGATGAGGATATGTTAGAAATCGTAAAAAAAAAGAAGAAAAAGTAAGTCACAAATTGATCTTATAACATCAAAAAGGTTGGGGAAGATAATGGAGTACAAAGATAGATTGATCTATGTTAGGGTAAGCTATATTGACCATAAATTTGGTATACATAGTAAATATTCGAGCCTAAAGGGGGCAAGAATATTTATAAATGATGACCTCATTACAAAAAACCAAGTTGAATTAAGGAACAAGATTCAAAAGATAAAGGAATCTAGGAAAGAAGGAAAATGGACAATTATTAGAAATAGGGAAGTTGTTATTAGGGATAGATACCAAAATAAGAGTAATAAATAGGAACTTGGAACACTCTAGATCGTTTTTTTGAACATTTGTGGCTTTCCATGGGATAAAGGTCCTATGTTAATTCAAGGATCTCGAGTGAAATTGATATTATTCTTTTAGGCGAAAATTGAGAGCATGATGAGTTTAAGGTCCCTCACATAAATGGATCTATTATGTGGTCAACATGGAACAAGAAAACATATTGCAAAGGACTTGGTGGAATAGTATATTATATAAAAAAGAATGTATCTCCCCACACTCAACTTCATAAGATAAACCCCCTTAATTGATACATTTGAATCATAATCTCTAACATCAACAATAAGAGGATTTACATTGTAATTTATTATTTTGCAACTATCAACTCTACCTTTTATAAGAAAATTATTCTAGATATGAATTTCCCTTATAATACCTTAGAACATGATATTCATAGTTAAAGGAATCAAGGTAATATCCTCTTGTTAGCATACTTTAACGTTAGAACCACAACTACCCAATCTACTCTTTTAAGTAATGATTCAAACCCTAACCCTATTTGGCTATATAAGGACCTTGATTTAGCTAGTAGATTCAAAATAAACTCTGAAGACCTCACCAAGAGTTTATTTGGTAATGAGTTAGAGAAGCTCTATAGTTCTCAAGACCTTATTATATGCAATGGCATAATCAAGTAGCCAAACTCCAACTAGATGACATGTATTCATGGGCTTAACAATAGTGTCATGGATTATGTGACATCTGATACCCTTGTTTCCAATCAAATTATAAATTTCGATCTCTCAAATGACCATGAGCCTAACTTTAATCATACACATTTAACCTTAACTCTAAACTATGCCATGCACACTAGCCACATGCAAGAGAACTGTGAAAGTCAAAGAAATCCACTTTTTGAAAAAAGTAAAATGGACCTATTCTAAAGTATTTAAATAGCGATTTACACTTCTTAACTTATAAGGATGACATTGAGAACCTCCATGATCATTTTACTATAACCCTCTCTGCTACCATTAGCAATTTCTCTATCGAGCTATCATATTAAAATAATAATAGAACTACAAACCCTTGGTATGATAATGATCGTAAAATTGCTAGAAAAGTGATTACAAATGCTTCTAATGAAACCTTCAAACTTCATAAGATAAATATGTACAATTCTCTTATTAAAAGGAAGAACATATATTATATAAATAGAAAACAAGAACAACTACTACACCTTTCTAAAGTTGATCCCAACAAGTTTTGGGGGAAATTCTAATTCATAAAACTAAAGAAAATAACTTGATTCCCTTGAATAACTGGAATATCTACCTTCAAAGCCTTTATGAATCCCCTAATTACATGGACAACATTTTGAATACCCCTATAGAGGATGATATATTTTCTCTAGAAGACATTGAGTTTGGGGTTAAGTGACTCACTAATGGGGAAGCTAGGGATATTCAAGGCTACCAATCTTACGTTTTTGAGATGAGATGGCCTATCCCCATCCCTCACATACACAAGCTCTTCAATTTGGTAGTGAAGTAAATCTTCTCTAAGCTTTAGAAACATAGCCTTATTGTGCCTATATTTAAATGTGGGGATAAAAGAATTCCCTCGAATTACATGACCACTATGATTAGCCAATTTTCACAGACTTATTTTGGAATATAAGATTAGTCTTTTTCTTGAAACCCATGGTAAAGGAGCTAAAGGATAAGCCGGTTTATGAGATATCATTCAACTCTAGACCCTCAAAGATCATTGCAGAGGAATGTTGCAATAATAAAATTGATACCTTTGGTTGTTTTTTTTACTTAAAAAAAAATTGACCCCATTTATAAGACAAAGCTATAGAAGAGGCTAGAAGAGATAATGGTTCCTCTTGACTAATGGTTTCTATGACACTGTTGTATGCGAATGTTATTTTTAATCTTAGGACCAATTAGGGGTGGTTGGAATAAATTAAATGCAATGTTAGAGTCAAGCAAAGGTGTCCCTTCTCCCCTGTCCTTTTGGAAATATCCATTGATAAGTTAGAAGAGTGTTTGGAAGATGCATGTTGTGTTGGCCCCGTACTCATTCATGTAGTCATAACTCTTCTCCTTTATGCTTATAATATTGTTGTTTTGGAAGGGATCCAATACAATATTGGGAAGAAACTAAGAGTATCCACTATTTTTGCTTCAATATGGCTATGATTGTTAATACCAACAAAACTAAAGTCATGATAATTAAATCCAAAAGGATCACCTACGATACTTTCATTTATGATAACAACTACTTGGAGGAATTTTCTTCATACAAATATCTCAGAATCAATATCCATCATAAGATTAATTTGAACTACAACATCGAGATAAGGATAAATTGAGGGTGGAAAGCTTACTATGGGCTTGAAAATAATTGTAAGTAAGAAAAACTTTAGATATGGGATTAAAAAAATATCATTTTTAAGACTCTTATCACTCTTGTTATTTTAAATGGATGTGAGGTATGGGGTTGTAGTGAATATAGAGAGTCATGGATGAAGATTGATCAAATCCAAAAGTAGTTATAACTTAGAACCTTAAGATTAAGTAAAACACTTCCTACCCTATCCTCCTGATTGAAGTAAGCCTTCCCCCATTGAAAGCATGGCCATGGCTAGATATTTGATGTACGAGAAGAAGTTATATAACATGGAATCCAACAGGTCTCCTAACTTTAGCCAAAACCCCCACTTTCAGCGCAAGAGAGAATGGAATAAGGATGCCCAATATTGGGTGGACCATTAGGGGATAAAGGCGTTGGTCATCTGATAAAATAAGGATAATATTAAAAATATATTAATTCCAAATTTAAGGAAAAGTTGTGGTGAAATAATGAGAGAGAGAAAAATGAAAGTTAGGTATTATAAGGAGGTGATCAACCCCAATCTCTAAAACCAAAATTATTTATCTATCTTAGCTAGCGTTAAGAATAAAATGAACATTGCTAAGATAAGAACTAATTCTCACGAGCTTCATCGTGAAACAGGGAATTGATTAATTCCCAAAAGACCATGGAATGAAAGAGTGTGTCACCTGTGTGATATAGAGGGGGTTGAAGATGAAAATCACATTCTCTTATATTCTCCATCTTATACTCATATTCATTCTAATTTTCAGAATATTTGTCACACTACCAACCTTTTGAACCTGTTAATTCAATTAAACTATGGTGATATGGGTGTGCTTCTCTCACTTCTTTTTGAGCATAGAAATAAAATGTTAAAGACTTACGATTAATCTCTTACCTTCTTAAGGTTTGATAGGAAATATTTTTCTTAGAGGATGTTAATAATTATCATCATAAAATAATATTATTTATTATTTTAATATAATAATAATAATAATAATAATAATAATTAATAATAATATAATAATCATCATCATCATCATCATCATCATTTGGTCTAACTCTTAGGTCTTGGTTTTCTCAACATATTTTTCAATAAGGATTTGGAATAACAAGTTTGAGTTGTATAGTCTCTATGATTCAAACATCCCAAGGGTTTTTAAGGGTGCTAAATCCATTTATGCATTCAAAAACACATTTTAAACATTGAAAAATCACAATCTTGAAAAAAAATGTATCATCACTGAAAAAGTCAAAACATAGAATAATTAGATTGTTAATAATAATAATAATATAAATTTGATTTCATTGTTAGGGCACTTCATGGTGTAAAGGTCATTGGTTCAAAACTCCCAAGGAAAAAATTAAACCATGCTAAGAGCCGGTGTGGCCCAGACCGGTGCAATCCCCGAGTGATAGCCTAGGTGCCCCTGCATCATGGATACTCAAGCCAAATGTTAGGCATGACAATCATCTCAAGAATCTTATTTGTAGAAATTTGATAGAAATTGTAGATGCTTAATATTTCATATTGAAAAACAAGAGACATAGTCCGACTCTGTTGATCTGCTGAATGAAAACCACAATTTAGAACATGCAGAGACATGCAACAAGAAAAAACACAAAGTTACAGTGATTTCTAGGGGAACCCAAGTGGGAAAAACCCCTTAAGCCTCTTTGCATTAATAAGTTGAATTGAGAAACTATTTAAAATTCTAGCTCCATGATCCGAACTTAAACAGGAATGCAACAACTTACAAATATAATCATAAACATAGAGATGCAACATAAAAACACTTCATTTCATTAATAGAAAAATATTGAACTATGCTTACAAACAAAATGGAGATAAGATAGCTCGGGCGATGATAGCTTGTCTCTGAGAAGATATGTGGCAGCTACATGCCTCTGAATTATGATACAATGAGGCTGAAGGGCCTATTTATTATGAAAAACATGAGAAAACCCTAAACAACCAAAACCCTAACCCCAGATGTAACACCAAGATTTTGTGGGCCTCGTTGGGGTTAGTTGGGCAACCAACTTCCCGAGATCATAACCTGGTCATATTATCTCTGTTTGGCAAGTACGATACCTTGTTGGAAAGTCTCAGCAAGTACTATAGGTTTCACCACAGACCCTTTCTTGTGGCTTTGGGCCTATCGCGGACCCCAAAAAAAGTCATTTAGGGGGTCAAAACTGCTCAAGAAGTTCAGGACCCGAAAAACTACTAAAAATAGTAAATGTTGAATTGAACAAGGAAACAAATGAAACTAACTTGGGGGTTTAGGTGATATAGGTGGTGGCCATCAATATCCACCTAGATCATTTCTCCCCCCTTAGGAAGCAATGGTCTCCATTGCATGCAGAGCCTCCATGAGGTGAGGAAATTTCTATAATTTGAGGCTAGTCCCTGGTGAACCACTTTCCCTGGTGAAGGAGTTGACCTACCTTGACAACTTGATATAATTGTACACTCTGTTGGCGAGAGTCCTGGATTGTGTGTCCATGATCTGATCAATTGTGGCATGTTCCATGTAGTCTGGGTTGAGCTCTATTGGTGTAAGTTGTTCTACAATGTCAGATGTGTCCAACAATGGTGAAAAGCATTGTCGAAGGCGATCTACATAGAACACTGGGTGAAAACCAAGGAACTGTGGGGTACTGAGCTTGAAGGCATTATCACCAACAACCTTGGTGATGGTGTATGGCCCATATCGGAGAGGGCGAAGCTTGAAATGGGGTCAAACAAGGCACTCCTTCTGCAAATGTAGCCAAAATTTTCCACCCACCTGGAACTTGTGCGACACTCGATGTTGATCATGTCATTGTTTGTATTTAGCACTAGCTTTGTCCAATATATCATGGACCTATTGGCAAATTTGTTGAATGCACTCAATGAAGTTGTTAGCCCTTTCAAGTTCGGACTGAATGTGAGTCAAATTTACCTGAGTGGCTGAAAATGGTATGGCCACATGAATGGGGCATAATGGCTTAAATCCCAACCCTACCTGAAAGGGGTTGTGGCCTGTTGAGCTATGGAGAGCTCTGTTGTAGCTGTGTTGGACATAAGGGATACTTTCATCCCACATGGATGGATGCTTCAATTTGTACATGTGTAGAATGTGTACGATCACCTTGTTGACAACCTCTATTTGGCCATCAGTTTGGGGATGGAAAGTGGTGGACTTAGTAAGTTTTGTATCTAGCATCGACTAGAGACTTGGCCAAAATGCACTCAGGAATTTGTTGTCCCGATTTGAGACAATGGACTATGGGATCCCAAAGTGTACCCACACTCATTCAAAGAAGATATTAGTAATGGCCTCTATGATGATACTCTTCTTGCAGGTTGCCATGATGGTCATCTTAGAGAATCTGTCGACGACCACGAAAACAAAATTGTTGTCGTGCTTAGTAGAAGGAAGCCCTGACATGTAATCCATGGAGACAGATTCCCAAGACTATCTAAGAGTAGGTATAGGAGTATACAATCCTTGCTTCTTGATGGTTGGTTTTTCAATGGTGTAGGTGGTGCAAGATCTAATGTACTTCCCAACATCCTGACGAAGTTTCGGCCAATAAAAATACTTCTGCAATAGCCCCACTATTTTCTGTACTCTCAAAATGTCCAGTGACTTGACTATATTGTGCCTCCCAAATCATCTTGGCACACTCACTTGAAGGAACACAGATGTGTCGCGGGTGGCTTAACAGTGCATCCTGAAGGTGAAAATTTGGAACTTGCCTCCCTTCCAGGAGTGTCTGGTATATGCTGCTGAATTCTGGATCGCTCTTGTAAATATATGGCCACCCCGATCTCTTTTGCCCACATGAGTTGAGCATAGTGATTAGTGCCATTACTTGTGATCGGTCGAGGCTTGGTGCTGCCCTTCTTATACTTAATTTTCAAATGGAACTATTGCAGATAGGTGGATCATTTATGATGACGATCATTCTGAAACTCCTCTTGTGTCTGTATGAACTGTAGAGGTCGGTGGTCTGTGTGGATGACTGTTTCCTTCCCCAGAATGTAATGCTTCCATTGGCGGAAGGATTGCACAATGGAATAAATTTCTTTTTCATAAGTGGGGTAGTTTCGGACTGTGTTTGAAAGTGTCTCACTATGGTAAGCCAATGGATGCCCATGTTGAGTAAGAACTGCACCAATAGCGTAGTCAAAGGAACTTGTCTCAATCTAAAATGTTCGTTGCAGGTCTAGTAATGTGAGAACTAGTGCAGAATAGAGGTGATTCTTGAAATTAGAGAATGCTTTTTGTTTGGTTTCCGACCAAAAAACCTTGGCTTTCGCTCAACCCTTTGTGACTTGACTTAAAGGCCAAATGATATGTGAGAACTACAACATGAACCTATGGTAGAAATTGGCAAGACCCAAAAGTTTGTGGAGCTCTGTTAGAGTGGTTGGGGTTGGACAATCCCAAATGACTTGTATCCTAAATGGGTCCACATGTACACCCTTCTCATAAATTATGTATCTTGGATATTGAACTTGGGTTAGGCCAAAGGTGCATTTCTCCAAGTTAGCACACAAATTGTGGTGTCATAGGGTTTGAAGGACCTTTCGAATATGGTGGAGGTGCTCTTCCTAACTTTGGGTTGAAGATCAAGATGTCATATAAATACACCACCATGAATGCATTGGTGAAGGGTCACAAGATGTCGTCCATCAATATCATGAAGGTTTCAAGGGTGTTTGTCAATCTGAACAGAATGACCAACCATTTGAAAAATCCCTCCTTCAATTTGAAGGCATTCTTCAACACATCAGAGGGTTCGATAGGCACCTGGTGATAACCTGACTTCAAGTCAATCTTGCTGAAATATTTGGCCCCTTTGAGTTAGTCCAAAAGGTCATCAATCCGTGGGATTGGGTACCTATTTTGGACAGTGATCTTGTCCAGTGCCCCCATCCTTTTTTCTGTACCAATACAATTGGGCTCCCACAAGGTGTTGAGCTTGGCCTAATGTGCCCTTTCTGTAATAGTTCCTGAATCTACCTCTTTATCTCATCATTCTCCATAACAGAGAATTGATAGATTGGTCCATTGGGCAACGAAGAACTCGAGCTCAAATCGATGGAGGATTGACTTGACAGTTCAAAGGTACCCCTATGGGTGAGGTGAAAATATCCCTGTACTCCTCCATGACCTTGTCCATCTGTTTTTGTTGTGCAAAGGAGCCCTTCTTGGAAGGCGTGGCAATAACCTTCTTCTTTCCCTGGGGGCGAATCATAAGGAAAACAGATTTCTTGGTCTAGTAAATGATCTTACTACATTTCTTTGCAGTGATAAAAGAGATGGTGGTAGGCAGGGCTACCTTCGGTACCTGTTACAACTTATTACCCAAAATAATAATGACAGAGCGAGGTTTAGACTCATATACAACATGTTGCTTCCATAAGTATGGTTGTCCTAACAATACATCACAAACTTCAAGAGGAGCAACATCACATAGTACCTCATCCCTGAAGGGCTTGATGTTGTAGGGAAGGCGACACTGCTGGCTGATGTGAAGATCTCATCCTTGGTGAAGCCACTCAATGGTGTATAGTTGTGGATGTGTTGTAGTATTTAGGCCAAACCGCTTCATGATCTCTGCTAAAATGAGGTTCTTTTGGCTCCCGTTGTCGAAAATGAACTGTAGTGGAGAACCCTTCACCCACATCTATGAGTGGAAGAGGTGTTCCCCCTCCTCTGGATCTCCAGGCTCAATCTTCTAGATCTTGGTGGTGGCCACCGTGTTACTGGGCTCCGCATCAATGATCCTCATCCTTTTATCAGTTCCCTTATCAGGTTCTAATTCAAATTCGGAAGTTGCATTTGATTCGAAAGCCTTAAGCTTGGCAACCAGTGACTACTTGTCCTGACACTCACTTATATTGTGATTGGAGCTCTTATGGAACTCACACCATTTTCCCGTGTCGTTCTTCATCTTTGTGGTGTTGTTCTTTGCTTGTGGCTTTGACAGGATGTCCTGGTTAGCCTCGCCTGGGCTTGGTCCTGTGTTTTGTGGTTTGGGGGCGCTTTTTCCTTTCTTTGGATTTTCATATCCAAAGTCCCACCTCTTCTATGTAAACTTCTACTCAATTTTGACAGCGTACCAATATGCTGTACCGAGCAAGGAAATGTCGAGGAACTCCATCTCGTCTTCAATGTACTTGTGTAAACAACCACAATACTTGAGCACAAAATGTCACTCAGTATCCTTGATACCTTGCTTCATGCGAAGGGTATGGAAAATATTTGTGACCTATAACACATCTTGGTCCCTTCTCTATCGCAGCATGGTCCACTTTATGTATTTATTTTCATAGCTCTTGACAAGGTAATATTGTTCCTTGATGGTGTCTCATAAAGAATTCCAAGTGGGTGCAGCTCAAAACAACGAGGGTTCACTCTTGTCCTTTTGTTCATAGTAGGTTTCCCACCAGTCCTTGACGTGTGGGGTGATTTTGAGAAGTGAAAAAGTAATCTTTTCCCGATTGGAAAAGTCATGAACTGAAAAATATCCTTCCAACAAATTTAACCATGTTGAAAATAGCAACAAGAAATGATAAAAATAGAATCCAGAATATTCCAATTTTAATTTGTCCTTGAATTAAAATTCTGAACTAAAATCAAATCTAGTCTCACCAACTTCTTGGAAATAATTAATTAATTCATTATGGATTAATTAGTTGGATAAATTCAAGTTAGAAGTCTTTCTGCAGTCATGCAACAATGATCCCTTAAATTAAGGAGATTATCCCTTAATTAAGGAGATAAGATTGAGTTATATTTGAGTTGTAATTAGTTAACTCAGTTTATTCATGAGTTAAGTCCAGTTAAATTAGTTCCAAATTGTTTGAGGAAATAATTGTGAGTTATCAATCAGTTGATGCATGCATGCACTCAACCAGTGTACTCTAGATAACTGAAGATTCCCTCATCAGTAACTCATGCATGTCTATTTTGAGAAAGACCCAGTTGAGCTAAATGTCATGGAAAATGTACTATCAGTTGCATGTGTTTTACTATAAAGGAAACTCATGCATGCAGTCAAGGTAAGGTTCCTTGAGGATTGTGCAGTTCTGATAGTGTGTTAGAGCAGTGTGTGAGAGCATTGTTCTAGTAGGTGAAGGAGATCATCCCAGAGGAACTGCCCAAGGAAATAGGAGCTTGGTGTTGGGTGTGGAGCCTGATTATCTTCTATATTCAAAAGTACCGACACATTGGACCCCAATTCAAAATGGGGGCGGCAACACCGCCCGTAAAATATTCGCTGCAGGGGAGGTCCAGGGGGGGCGGCTACGACCTTTGGGAGCCCCCCCCCTGGCGGGGGGTTTCGGGGGCAGTGCCCCCGAAGCTAAAAACAACTGTAAAATTGCCTTGTAAAAGTATAGTAATTTCTAGTCAGTCTGGGCCATTCATTAGGTGGATGATCTGACGGTAGAAATTATGTTTAGTTTAGGGTTTTTTGCCCTAGAAGGCAACCGCTCTCTTTGTATGAGGGCATTGTATTTGAGGCTGTGAGATAGATGTGTATTCTATGTCAGCGAGAAACAGAGAGGTGAGACTGTGAGAGAAGACAGAGGATATTACAGCGGATTTGCTGTAGGTTGTGTCTCTTCATTTTGATGGATAATAGAAAGGAAGGACTGGCTGTTCGGGGTGGACGTAGC
>APFE030513179.1:76043-89828 GCA_000404065.3 Pinus taeda
GTGGGCTTCTATGGGGCACAATAGTAACAATATGGGCACTACATGGGTACATCAATATAATAAGTGGGTTGTACTAATAACAATAAGGGGTTACACTAGTAGTATAGGGGCCTAACATCTGCCTAGGGGTAGCATCACTACTTGGGCTCAAATGAAACAAGCCTTTAATGATAAGTACATTGACTATTGTAGGTCCAAAGAAACAAAGGAATAAATCTTTAGAATGACTCTTGGAATTGATGAACCCCTAGAAGGCTATGAGGAGAGATTTCAACTTAGTTATAGGAGGGCCAGGTGCACCCTTGATCCCGAATCACTCAAACCAGTTCTTCTATGAGGGATCAGGGAGGAAATGATGGAGACCCTCAACATGCCATCTGGGGGAGATATCTATCAGTTATCCTATGATGACATTAAAATTTTTTTCAAGAATCACTCTAGGAATACTAGAAAAAATGGTAGGGCTAGTTAAGGCTTGGTTAGTTCCTCTCCTTCCACAAATTCCATCAAGAATGAGATTGGGAACATGTTGGAGGAATTTAAAAGTGAAACGCTACATAACTTTTATTTTCAAATGGACACCATGCAGATCAAGAGGAAACAAGAGGATACAGATAGATCCCTAACTATTTTAAGCCCTAAATGCACTAGAAAGCACCCCAAGAATGAATACCCATTAAATGTCTTAGAGATATGCTCAGTTTGTGAGGAAACCCATGCCACAAATAAATGCCCCTCTTTTCCTAGTTTAAAAGTTGTATACAAAGGGGCAGAAGGTGGGGCTGAGCAATTATGTTTTATAAATCAAAGGAGGCCTCAAGGATATTGGCCATACCAACAGGGCATGCAAGGTGTATCTTACTCTTATTACCATCCAAACCAAAATGCACCCTTTCCACCTCGAAACGCTTCCACTCATCCATCATGTTCCACACCTCCTTCTTGGCCCTATTCTTCGTTATATCATCCTCAAAATGTCAATCAACCATTTCATCCATATGCTCCCCAACCTCCTTAATGGAAAAACCAATCACAAGGGTGGAGGCCTCAACTCAACCAACATCATGATTTACTGCCTCCAACCCAACCTCAACCATAACTCACTCATCCTACTCCACCCAAGAAACCTCAGATGCCTGCTCAACCCAATCTAAACCCAAAAAACAAGCAGGCACAACAGATCTATAGTTGAGAGACATCTTACCCTGTCTATGCTTTGGAGATCCAAGAGATCAACCTTAGGTATGGAAGAGTGCTTCCAGATAACCATCCACCATCTCCACCTAAAGATTTCAAAGAGGAAAAGGAAGAGAGTACCCCTCAAGTAAATCCACCTCCTTTTCTTGAGAGATTGGTCCAACCTAGCCAACACACCCCATAAGAGATTGAAATTCTGGGAGAACTAAAGAATCTGTGTGTTAAAATAACCCTTCTCCGCGATATTAAGAATGTTCCCATCTATAATAAGATTATCAAGGAGAAACATTTCAAACACCCTGGGAGAAGAAAAAGAGACACCCTCACCATCAATGTTATTAGTTAATTATTGATTTGATGTTGGGGAGAGTGATGTTTCAAAAATACTTAGACCCTGGAAGTCCATTAGAGGATGTGCACATTTATGGCATCATTGTCCTTCATACCCTAATTGATCTTGGGGCTTCCAACATTGTGATGACTAAAGAAACGATGCTAAAGCTAAACCTCCAAGGAGCTTTCAAAAAGACCATTACAGTGTTGCAACTTGTAGATAGATCCACAATAGCTCCTGAGGGAGTTGTTGAGGATGTCATGGCCTCCATTGAATCTTGGGAGTATCCTACTAAATTCTTGGTTCTCTAGCCCAAAACCATGTTCAATGGCTATCCTCTCTTCTTGGGAAGGCCATGGTTAGCAACTCCTGATGCTTACATTAGCTACAGGGATGTGAACATGGCCATTAAGAATGGATATTTGTCTAAATGATTGGTATTGTATCCTCCTACTTATCCATCCATTGAGCATGACTTACCCTTATGGCTAGAAGAGGAGGAAGAATATGAAGTTTATCATGCAAAATCCTACCCAATATGTACCCTAGATGATATTATAAGAGGGGGCAACCTGATGGAGATGACCTTATTGACCATATCCTTCAGAACCAACCCACAATACCATGCTTCTTGATGAGATAATGAAAGAATCTAAGAGTAGTCCTTGGATTGAGTTATGCTCAGCTGACCCAAGTCTGGAACATGTCAAAGTTGTAGAATTTGGCTCATCTATAACCTTAAAGATTAACCCCTCTCTTGGCCAACTAGGAAGAGAAATTATGCAAGATGCTGAGAGAACACTTAGATTCCTTTTCTTGGAACTATAAATAAATGAAGGTGGTGCATCCCTCGGTTTGTACTCATCACATCTACATCAATGAGGGATGCAAACCTGTGCACCAAGCTCAAATGAGAATGAATCCAACCCTTAAGTACATAGTAAAGGAATAATTGTAAAAGTTTTTGGATGTAGGGTTCAAATACCCCATCTTAGATAGTGAGAGGGTGTCCCCTCTAGTCTTAGCCCGAAAGAAGAATGGGAATTGGAGTATCGATGTGGATTATAGAGAACTAAACAAGGCCACAAAGAAATACCATTTCCCTTTCCCTTTCATTGTCCAAGTTTGAGATGGTCTTGCAGGGAATAAGTTCTTCTCTTTATTGGATGGATTTAGTGGTTACAATCAGATCTAGATTAGCCCTGAAGACCAAGACAAGACTACATTCACATGTCCTTGGGGTACCTTTTTTATAGAGTCCTTGCATTTGATCTATGCAATTCCCTTGCCACTTTCCAAAGGGAAGTTCTGAGCATATTTTTTGAGCTTGTTCACGACTCTCTGGAGACCTACATGGATGATTTCACTCCTTATGGGTGTGACTTCCTAGAGGCTCTCTCTAATATGGGTAAATTCTTGAGAAAATGCATTGAAATGAACTTCTCGGCGAGTCCTGAGAAATGCGTTTTCTTAATGAATGTAGGGACTGTCCTTGGCCATCCAATATCTCAAGAAGGGATAAAAGTGGACTTGAACAAGATAGTCATCATCAAAATGGTACCTACCCCTCAAAAGTATAGGGATGTTAGGAGTTTCTTGGGATTAGCTAGCTATTATAGGAGGTTTATCAAGGATTTTAGTAAAGTGGCTTTACCATTGTTTGGATTGCTGGCCAAGGACTCAAAATTCTATTGGACAAGTAGCTGTCAAGAGGCCATTGAGAAATTAAAAGAGAAATTGACCACTGCACCCATACTTAGGGGTCCCAATTGGGCTCTTCCTTTCCATATCCATATTGATGCATCATACAAAAATGTGACGGCATATTTGGGGAAAATATATGATAAGTTATCCTATGTCATTTATTTCATTAGTAAAAATTTATATAAGGGTGAATTGAACTACAATATCATTGAAAAATAACTCTTAGGTGTTGTACACTCCTTAAACAAATTCATGCACTAGAGTCATTAGATACTAAACCTTTGTGCATATTGATCATGCAACTATTAAATATTTGATTAATAATCCTAACGTGAATGCTAGGATCATTAGATGGTTGTTATTGTTACAACAATTTTATTTGAATATCATTGACAAGATAGGAAACTAAAATGTAGTTGTAGGATTTTTGTTTAAAATTACTTTTCCTGCAAGTGATGAAGGGATGGTTGATGATCAACTTCCAGATGAGAACCTATTTTATATCTCGGTTCTCTCTCCCTAGTTTGATGACATAGCCAACTACCTAGTTGCTGGGATATTTCCTTCAAATCTATCATCCAGGGAGAAGAGCATAATTGTAAGGAAAAGTGCCCCTTTCACTTGGATAGGGGGCAATATTTCCAAACTGGGACTAGATCATATTTTAAGGAGATGTTCTAAGGAAGAGGAGGGCTTCGAAATCCTCTCATCCTGCCATGATGGGCCCTGTGGGGGTCATTTTTCTAAAAAGAGAACAAATTTCAAAGCTTTACAAGCCAGCTATTATTGGCCCACTCTCTATCAAGATGCAAGAAGGTATACAAACAGATGTGATCAGTGCAAAAGGATGGGGAAACCCACACCCAGGGATGATATGCCTCTATAACATCAAGTGGCCTTAGATCCATTTGACAAGTGGGCCATGGATTTGAATGGGTCAATTAATCCACCCTCAGGGAAGAAAAAGTACATCATTGTGTGAACTGGTTACTTGACAAGGTGGGCTAAGACAAAGGCTGTCAAAGCATCAACAAAGGTGAAAGTGGTTTATTTCTTAAGGGAAAATATTTTCTACAAGTTTGGGTATCCAAGGGTGATAATCACCAATCAGGTGGCTCAATTCACATCACACTTGATTGAGAATCTCCTAAAGCGGCATAATATCAAACAAAAAACATCTACTACCTATCACCCTCGCGAAAATGGGCAAGTAGAGGTTACAAATAGGGAATTGGAGAGAATCCTCACCAAGGTTAATTTGATTTAAATTTTTTAAGGTGGTAGGAGGGAGAGGGATTCTTTTGAATAACAAAGGAATAGTTATGGGAAAATTCTCATGGGAATTGGTAGAAAATCCAATAACTAAGATGATTTTTGTGATTCACCATATTACACAGTAAAATTCCAAAAATATCTGACAATATTATTAATTGTGGAAGTCTCCAATCACTCACAACTAAGATGAGTTGTATGGTATTTATATGGGATTGATAATTTCTCTTAGACAAGGTATGTCTGACATCACTATCCTTGGAGATTATTTCCTTATTATTCATCATCTGAGAATTAATTCTCTCCTAATAGATAACTTGTTAAATCTATTGTTCCTTATAATCAAAAGTACCCTTAAATTCTTCTCTCATTATGCTTCCTTTCACATTTTAAGATCTCTAAACTTTGAAGTTGACATTCTAGCCAACAAGGCTTGTCGCCTGTAAGAAGGTCATACAAAAATTAATGAAATTGATGGATTCAATTCCATTCCTTAATAATATGCTAGTCCCTTCCTCTTATCTTACCCCATTCTATCCCTCTTCCCATAATGTGCCTAAATAATCCCCAAGCCCTCCCCCTCTCTTTCACTCCCACCCCTTCTCTATCCCGTTTACCCTCCCACTTCAAGAGGCTTCTCTAGAAAACATAATGATTGATCCTGAGCTAACACTTCATCTCATGATTATATGGGGAACAATATGTCACTCCCTTGTGGTATCCTCAGAGTGCAATCAATATGCAAGTGATGAGACTCATCAATAGCTACATTATAAGGGTAATGATGTTGTCCTCCAAATTTAGAACTATCCCTCTCTCACATTTGTTATATTATGCTTAGTGAGAAGGATAAAAGATGTTTGTTATGTAATGTGGCCTACTATGGTTTAATTGCAGGAAATGGAACAATTTTCGAGATGATTTCTATGTAGGGTCGTGGAGTAGAAAACAAGGAGAGAATCTAGGGATTTGTGCACCTATGTAACTCCCTCAATCAACCCAAGATCACACACTCTCTCTCTAATAAGCTTGAGGTCATTGGAAACCAAGGAAGTGCAAGTAATGAGGAACAAGACCCACCATTCTCAAGTTGTGAGAGACAAATATTCCTATTTTCTAAGGAGGTGCTAGTAGCTACCCTCTTGTATAAATAAGCATGTAAAATATATCATTAGGATTCGATTTTTGTTTTTAGCTAGATATCTATTGAGATCAAGAACTTGACACTGTTATGTGATATATTAGACATTGATTCAATGATAATGAGAAGATGCTTATTGATTCATCACTGAGTTAGTTCCAGAGAGTTGAGGGTCTTGGGTTTGGACCCAACCCTAGTGGCTTAGGTCCCTCTTGTGTATTTGTATCTTTTTTAATTTAGAGCACTTCTAGTTTCTTGCATTTCAGTAGAGAATAATCCATCAAAATATGTGATTTCATTCTCTACCACATCTCTCTCATGGGAGCATGAATAAAAGGGTTTACAACCACAGACCAAAAGTATTATGTTTATGATTTGTTTGAAGAATATTTGTGTTAGTCATATTATTTTACATGTTCTTGTTGTAGATTAGGAGTTGGTTTATTGATTAGATCATAGTTTTGGCATAGATTAGATAACATTTAAATTCAACTCATCTTTTCCACTACTAGTTGTTTCATTTTGTCAATGATAAATGGGTATATGCATGTGATGATTGAAGGATAGTTTGTATCTACATACAAGGGAACCTTCACCACTTCCATCTTGGACTTCTTGACCTTCTCTTGTGAACCCAAAATTTTGTCCTAAAAATTGTGTTCATGAGATCATTTTTCTAGGATCTCCGAGAGCATCCGTCTTAGTGCAAAACATGCCTTTTAAAGGCTTTGATCTTGGCTAGGGGCTTTGGCCACCCTTCACTCATCTACCTCAACCTCCATCTACCTTTCAATACCCTGAAACCATCATTTCCACCTCTTAAACCTTCTCGACAACCCTCATATATCATTACAGACCTTCTTGTAGCAATCCATGACACTTGTAGCAGCCTCCTATAGTGCACTTGTAGCAGCCATGGAAAATTTTAGGGGCTAATATTCGTAGGTGGGCTAATTTTCCATGCTTTTTCCAAAACAAATTCACCAAATTTCCATTTTCTCTAAAAATTATTCGCCCAAATTTTATAGTGTAAAATTATTTGACCTTAAAAATCACTAAAATTTTATAGAAACTAATATTAAATCATTATAAATTTGAATTTTTTTACAAAAATATCTCTAAACATTTTACACTTAGTGCATTAGGGACTACTAAGATTCACCAAGGTTTCTAAACATTAAAATAAATTTCCATCCTTAAAATTTTCTATGGTAGCAACCACCTGTAGCATACTTGTGACAGCCTGTTTATTCACTAGTTTTAATCCTTTCTGCAATTTGGACTTAGTTTAGAAGGATGTTGACCCCTAGTTGTGACTTCATGATCAAGGGAAGCTCCTAGGCCACTCCAAACCCTCCTTTTCCTTCACTGCAAAAAAAAAAATAGTGTTAGTATCCTTATCACAAATTTGACATAAATAGAACATTGATTTACATGCAAGTGTTTACTAGTTAGATGGTACATATAATATTGAATTATGGTTTGGTAGGTTAGCTTATCTTCTGCAAGTGGATTTGATAACTAGATGGATGATTGCAAGATAATGTAGTTTCCTTTTTGCAAGTAGTTTAGCTCTTGCCTTTTCATGACTTATTTCTATGGAATTTGCAAGTTGAAGTTAATAGTATTTTCCTTTTCATAGTTAGAGGTAGTTTCTAAATTTCACCTTCATTAGCTATCTTTCATTCTAATTTAGTAGGAGGAATGGTATTATAACACTATTGATTAGATGTCCTAGTTGAGAGTGTCTTGAGTAGAATCCCATTTACTATGCATATAGCAATGTCACCTCAAAGTTTGTATGGAATCTAGGTTGATAAATAGTTGAAGAGACCTTGGGAGTTGCAACACTCTTAGTGAAATACCAGGGCTCACCACTTTTTGGCGCCATCGGGGAGGTGTCTATGTAGATGTTATTTCTACTTAAGCATTTTTTTTCTTTTTTCTATTTTGCATATAGTTTTGAAGAAGTAACATAAAATAAAAAGAGAAACATTTTGTTTCATGCCTCATAGGAGTAGAGATACTCAAGGAAAATTCTTACAAAAAACCCTGACACCCTCAAGCAGTCAACTTTCACTCTTCTTCGGTGACTGTCATCTTCCCTCTCTGACTATAGGGGATTTAGAAGACCCTCTAGGTGAGAAACCTGTAATATTTGAAGAACCTATTGGGGAAGTATAATAACCCACTTCACCTACCCAACCTATGGTTGAAAACAAGAAAAATTAGGTTTTCCCTATCATAGAGACTAATCGAGAGGATATAATGAAGAATATAAGTGCTACTTCCCTTCCATACTTCCATAATTTGATTCCTCATCCAAGGAGTACCCATGTTGCATACTTTTGATGGACCCTACTACACGAAAAATTAGAAATACATCAAAAACATTATTCCAATCGCGTTTTTTCATGTAGTTCTCATTTTTCATGTAGCAGGGTCCATCTAAAGTGTGCAACATGGGTTCTCCTTGGACGAGGAATTAAATTTTGTATCCAACAAGTACTCCAACTCAAAATTTGAGTAAAACCTTAGGGAAATAAGTTGAAAATACGAGTCGAAAAAGTAGTTTTATTATTTTTTAATATTTTTAATTTTTTAGTCCAAAAATGGTGAATCATCCCACATGGTTTACATCATCACCTTGAATCATATTGGTTCTTATAAAGTTTATTTTGGTTGTACATTTTTCTTAGGAGGCCTATTTTAGACCTTAAAATTCCCTTAATGTTAAACCCTTGATTCTTCCTGCAAAATTTCACCTTAGGGTTTAATTTCCTCTACCACTTCACAATTAGAGTTTTTCAATTTAGGCATTTTAAAATTAATGGGTTTGTGTACTTATTATAAATAGAGAATTTGACACGTAAAGTAAGGGAATCACTTATTGAATTAAATCCAAACCATGTCAGCCCTCTGCATTTTTTTTTAAACGAATATATGTTTCACACTGCACCCTATGTAATATAATACACTTGTGCTCCCTGTGTAATACAATGCATCGCTATATTATAATACTTTTGATTATGTCCATTATGCTCATCGTTGCTCCTAGTTTAATGTAATGCACCAACCCGCCTCTTCCAAATAGCACCGTTAAATATTTACGGTGTGTTTATCCTTACCAATCGCACCGTCATAATTTAAAATTAATTTTAAAAATTAATTTTCCATGATGATGTTGAACAATTAAACGTTTGGTGCATTTAATGTTATAAACGCGTTGATGCAGATAAACACACCGGTTACTAGAGCATTTTTTGGAAGAAAAATATTTGATTTATTTGTAAAATATATTTAATGGCTCCAATATTGCATGGTACATATTGTGTATGGATAAAAAATGTCTTAGAAGGTATCAAGTAACAAAAATATAGATTGACAAAATGATAGCACATCGAAAAAAACAGAGAAGGCAAGTTCGTTGTAAATTCTTTACAAAATTAATATGTTTTAACTATATGTAAGTTTAACTAATATCTATTCGTTGGTGTGTGTCATTTAGATCCACAAAATGAACAAATTCGATAAGATTATTTCTAATATAAGTGCACAAGAGTGTAAAATCCTAATAGAAAAATTGCATAATCATGAATCAGGTGAAAGGAAAAATATTGTTCAATATGAATGTTTTTTTTAATTTTCATTAAAATATACTTAAGAATATTAGATAACATGTTTCAAACAATCTATTATTTTATATATGTTTAATGTTCTACAGGGAGCAACAAGGAAGGAAAATTTCATTGTCGTTCTAAGAAAAAAAATATAGAACATGTAATCACAATGAATTGTCCTGCTCTCGGGAGTGGTGTAGAGGTTATGAAAGAGGGGGGGCGGGGGGGGAGTTTATGAACTAATGAGAATAGTGGAATGAACGTTATAAATGTACTTCCACTTACAATACAAAAAACAACCAATGATTCTAAGACCAAAAACTTCAAGAAGCACTTCCAAACCAATGGTCAATGAGACATGTCGACATTGTATGAAAAATATACAACAAAAAATAATCTAAAACATAAAAGTCACAAAAATATTTTAGAATTATATGTTATATACTACAATCATCATTTCTAATATCGATTTGTATATTTAATTTTCATATATCATTATAAAAATAGTTTATTAATTTTTTCAGGAAGATTATGAAAATCTCAAATGATCAACGCACTGATATGTGAAACATGCCAGTAGGAATGTCAAAAAATGTGTATAAGGAGATGGTCAAAGAAATTGATATAATTGCATCACAGGATGAACCATCTCAACAATAGCGCGTTTCGAATGTTTGTAATCATGATTGACTTTGTACATATAAGAAAATAATTTAGCATTAAATATTAATTTTCAAGTATTTTTTGCATAAAAGAAAACAAGATGGAACTCATTCAACACATAAAACAGAATGACAAGGAAGAAAAGGGTTGATTTCAAAGTTTGTGAGTAATTGCTAATATTTTCTTAAAACAACTCAAGGTTTCAATTTTGTATATTTTAAGTTGTTTTACAACAACCATCCTTGAATGTCTTCAAATAGGTGCTAGCGTAGAAAGAAGAGTCATCACAAGAATTGATTGACATTAGGTTAAACAATGATTGTGAGTATATGTTGGCATATAAAGAATTAATTGTGGAATGTGTAAGTATCTATGTTGTTTTACTTCCCTGAGTTTATAATTAATAGAACAAAACAACCCCTTATATTAAATCTATGATTTATAATGGGGTTTAAAACATGCAGGAAACAAAGTATGGAACTACGCTAGCAGAAGACTTGTTGCAACAAGGCATGAGGCTTGGTTTTGAAACCATGTGCACAATTTATGAGTCACTTCTTGCTATGGTACATTGTTATTCGATTTACATTGATGTATATTATTCATTTCAATTTTCATTATTCTCACCAATGTAGATACACTCATTATACTTATGGAACTGCAAGACCAATAAGACGAAAACAACCGATGTAATCAACAAAACATTCCTCCAAAAAACCCAAGTCATGAAAGTATCTCGAGCACTGACAACAGTTCCAGTGAAAAATGATAATCTATTTGGATATCAATACAACCTGTTGCATTTTTTGAAATAATTCTCTGTGAAAATCAAACATTTTGTCTAATGTAATGGACATAGTGTCCCAATTGAAAGACAAGGAGTTACCAATAACAATCCCACTTTGTATGACATGGAGCCTCTTACTAATATATAATAAAACACATTTTAATTTATTATATTGTGTTATCTAATGTCGTTGTCAAATGTTACACCGTTGATTAAATATATGGATGATTAAATATTATAATGAAGAGATGCCAAATCTCATAATATAACAAATTAATCCAAACATTATATACAAATGCACTAATTAAATTCTAACTTATATGACTATTGGTATAAGACATATGTCGATTTTTTTCTGAATAATAGATTAAAAAAATGATAATAATTGCACTATCGCAGGTTGATGTTTCCAAAAAACCAAAAATCTCATTTGAAAAACCAGTGTGTCTATAACATAAAAATGCAATATTGCATTACGTTATATAAAATCACTGTGACCATATTTTTGCATGACCGGTGCATTTTCAGAAAATGACAGCACCGATGCGTTTATCTCTTCAAGAATTGGCCTTGTTTGAGATTAACATCCCAGTGCATGCTTTCATATAACTTGCTCTCTGGTCCCCAAAAATATTATTTCCATCCCATTGCATTATAAAAACTAACATCACCAGCCATTTTGTATAACTAACACACCATGGAATTTGTACAAACGATACGCATCGACGGTGTAAGTTGAAAACAAGCACCTACACAAAAATTATTTTTGTGTGTGCTCCAGTGTCATTCCTTACAAGAATGCCCTGAGGATTTTTTACTTAGCACCGGTGCAGTATATATTACACATTAGTGTTCTTTGCATTCAATGCCTCGATGATTTTAGTTATGTATCTTGCCTAGTGATTTTATATATGTGCACACCGGTGCTACTTGTTCCATTAAGCACGCCACAAAAAAACATCCACTAAAACCTGCAATCGCCTAGATTTTTTTAGTTTTGATGAGGTTCTGTTAAAACATCCACTATCACAAAAAAGTGTTTTAAAGGATGTTTTTTTGACAATTTTTTCCAATTTTATAACATTAAAAACCTTCGTTATAACCTCCACTAGAAGGTATTTTCCTTGTAGTGTCTTAGACTTTGTGAAGCTCGAAAGAACCTAGATGGAGATTTATTAATAGGGACTATAAAGGGAGTTGATTGTACAAATCCCATTATATAATTAATAAAGGATAGGTGCATACCCATTTGGACCAATATCAACCTAAGATAAGCCCAACTAATTTTATCTTAGGAATTGAATAAGTTGAGTTTAAGCACCACTAATTGAATTTTTGAATTTTTTATGGAATACAATGCCTCCTAGGCTATATCCACAACATCATGGATTTGGCACATGTATAAGAAACCAAACTTTTCTCTGATATTAACTCACTCAAGATAGGCTTGATCTTATTGGCTATAATTTGGGATATGATATTATAAATATCATTACAATGGGATATTTGTTTATAATATTTGAACAATAATACATCTAATTTTTTAGGGATAAGGGTCGAAAACGTAGATTTTAAGGTCCCTTGAGCTTTTCTAGACTATTTGGATTCTTGTATCAGTTTCATAAGATCATCTTTTAAAATAGCTAAGACCCAAGCTATAATTCAACTAGTATGTCATCAAGTCCAATACTCTTCTCTTCCATCATGGAAATGAAAGTAGAGAATAACTCTTCTTCAATTACTTCAACTTCCATTGCATTATTCATATCTTCCATAAAGAACCTTGGGAACAACATAATTACTCTCAAAATATTTTCAATAGGGCATCCTTTTGGCTCCCTAAATAAAATATTAAATTTCATTCTCCCAACTTCAAACTTATACTTGAAGGGATTGACCAATGTACCTTCTTGATTGATCATCTCCCAAATGGTGTTCATATTTTTCCTATAGTTAGGAAACTTATGAAAAAAATTATATTGTTGTTTCCCTTGACTAAGCACGTGACTCTGTTTTTAAATGCCAACTAGAATCCTCCTTGGCTAGGAGCTCATGACTTTGGTTTAATAACAATTTTAGAGAGGCCTCCTCCTAATCTGAGAAAATATGTCATGTATTGGCTTCAAAGAGAGATCTCATCTTGAGCTCAAACTCCTAAAGTAGAGCTTAAGAGTGTTTCTTATAAGATTTGACCCACCCTTTCATGTCCTCTCTTTTATTTGATTATTTTGGCCCATGGGGTTTTGAACCAGTGACCATCACACAAGGAGTACCTTAACAATACACTCTATTATTGATTATTCTATGCTCTCTTCATTTCCTAGCCTCTTTTACTTTACCAAATTATTAGATAGTTATTGCATGAAGTTTGAGCCCACTCCACCTTGAATATGACACCAAATTTAAGAGACCAATGCTTTGTAATATTCCTTAAGTGATCGGATATGATTGACATTCAAGGGAGAGGTGGCTGATCCAGGTGGATATTGGTGGCCACCTGCCAAGTCCATCTGGACCCTCATCATTATCTCTTTCAGCATTTTCAGTTTCCTTAATTGTAGCACAACTTACTATTTTTAGCAGTTTTTCGGGTCCTGAACTTCCGGAGCCGTTTTGAGGCCCTAAACGACGTTTTTTGGGAATCTAGGGGCAACACGGGTCCATGGAACCAGTGTTGCCATTCCAACAATGATAGTTCTCGAATAGATCTTTCTAATGAGCTATTGTACGCGTCAACCGGAGATCATATGCTTAAGTTACGACCCCGGGAAGTTGATGTACCAACTTACCCCCAAACGGGGCCCACAGTTTGGCGTTTCATCTCCTAGGGTTAGGTTTTGGAATGTTAAGGGGTTTTCATTGTTTCTCAACAATAAATAGGCCTTCGAGCCTCATTGTAACACAGTTCAGAGGCATGTAGCCATCACATCTCTTCTCAGAGATAAGCTACCATCACCCTAGCTAGTTTATTCCATTTCTGATTGTAAGCATGTTTCAGTATTTTCCATTAATGAAATGAAGTATTATTTCCGCTGCATCTTTGTGTATATGGTTATCTCTGTAATTT
>APFE030513186.1:4700-33304 GCA_000404065.3 Pinus taeda
CAATCTTTGAGAAGAACCGGGCTCCTCTCAACTCATCCATCAACTCATCGATCCTGGGTATGGGGTACCTGTTTTTCAGGGTCTTCTTGTTCAAGGCCCTGTATTCAATGCACATCCTCAATGTGTCGTCCTTCTTCTTCACCAACACCATGGAAGAAGAAAAAGGACTCGTGCTCGGCCGAATGTGCCCGAGAGCCAACAACTCCTGAATGGCCTGCTCAATCTCATCCCGATAGGCCTTGGGATGCCTATAGGGGGTAGTAATCACTGCCTCTATGCCCTGCTCAAGCTCAATGGTGTGCTCAAACCCCCGGTCTGGTGGCTGTCCCGGCGGAATCTCCCCAAACATTATGGCATATTGGTCAAGGATGGACTGTATCTCTGGGTGCGCCGTCTGCCCTGTAGTCCCTGTCTCAGATGCATGCAAATCCACTACCCACTGTACGTCTCCCTTCTGGAAGACTGCCTCCATCCAATGAGCCGAAACAGTCTGAGGGGGATATGTGTGTTGTCCCCGTATCTTCTCATGCCTCCCTGTCTTCTCATCATCCCACTCCATCTTTAGGGCCTTCCAATCTGTCGTGACCTTTCTTAGAGTGATAAGCCACTGAAAACCCAGTATCATGTTGGTGTCCGGAATATTGACCACGAAAAAATGGTCAGTCAGTGTGTAGATGCCCATCGTCACTGATAACTCTAGGACATAACGAGCACACACCATGGTCTAATCTCCTGGGACCAAAACTGAAATTCCATCAAAGCTCTCTGTCTGCATGCCTCTCCACTCAACCATCTCTGCATCGATGAAGTTGTGGGTCACCCCACTGTCAACCAAAATTGATACTCGCTGGCCACATATTGTCCCCGTACGCGCAGCGTCAAATACTTGGGAACTCCTCGCAATGTTGCAAGGGCCCCTCTGGTAGGTGCAAAAGCTACACCACCTGCTGTTGGTGGTGGAGGTGGCAAAGGATCCTGCGTGGCATGACTATCTCCTGCCTCCACATCATCCTCCTCATCCTCTTCCCCGCTGCTCTCGAAGAAGACCTCAATAAAATGTGCTTTGCCAACAACACATCTATGTCCCGGTGCCACGGCTCCTGACAGGTGAAGCACAACCGCTTCTTCTTCAGCTCCCTCCTGGCATCATCATCAATCTGTGCGCGTCTTGGATTCCCCTTTTGGAGGCGGAATCCTCACATCCTTCCCCTTAGGCTGGAAAGCTTGTCTCTAGGGGTAAGGTGTCCGGGTCCTGGGTAAGGCATCCTGTAAGTCTTGGGTCCTGCTAATAGCATCCTGGAGTGTGGCTAGTCTAGTGGATCGACTAGACCCCAATGTGGCTCTGCTAACCCCTCAACAAACATGTAGATACTTCGTGTCACGGATAGATCTGGCACCATCACTGAAACCCTCAAGAAGTTTTCAATGTAGGTCTCTAGGTTCCCGGTCTGTTTGAGCCTCGTCAGCTCAACAAAGTGTTGTTCTGGATCCCTCCGGTCAAACCTCTCCATCAATCTCCTGGTGAACTCGACATATGTCGTCATTATGGAGTGTCCGAGTGTAACCAACCCATGGAACCACCAATCCTGGGCCTCACCATCCAAATTGAATGTCACCACCTTGATGGCCTCTGTCTCCGACATCTGGTTAAGCTGGAAATAGATGTCCAGCTTCTCCACCCAAGACTTTGCCGAACTGTTTGATGAAACATCAAACGTAGGCAACTGGAATCTACTAGCTGTGCGGTGGGTGTCTCCATCATGATAATGTCGGTATCCTCTGTGATGGTCACGGGGTCTACTATCCCGCTGGAGCTGAACAAAGTCTCTGAATGAGAGAGCATCCCTGAACTCTTGCCCATACGCCTGGTACTCTGCAAAATAATTGCCCATATGTCCGAACTCTGCTTCCTGCTGGGCTCCAGTCCCCGTGTCTTCTCCTAGGAAAGTGGGCATGGTAGAGCATGTAGGGGCGTGTGAGGCCATTTTCTAAGTATTATCACGCTGAGTGGCACCCTGCTCTGGAAAATGGTGGGATGTACCTGATCCCTCACCAACCTGGAAAACCCGTCGGTTCTCACGCTGTCTAGCCTCCATTGCCGTGAATCTCTGCCCCATCACCTCGATTTGCCTCGACAGATCTTGCACTGATTTGAGGAGCATGTCCGCAAATCTCTTCCCGTCCTCATCTACCATCGGATCCTCCTGTTCTGTGTCCACCACAAGCTCCTCCTATTTTGTGTTCACCACAGGCTCCTCCTATTCTGTGTCCACCACCCGAACACAGTCTCCCTCTCCGTAGGTGTTCTCCAACCTACGCTCAATATCTTTATATTTCCTACCTTTGTAACAGATGTAGGGCTTCTCCCTCAGTGTCATAGACTGCTAGCTCCACAGGCCGAGCCAGATCTATGCTCTGATACCATTGTAATATCCCCTTTTGGGGATATCACTCAAACACAAGCAAACCCCAACTAGAGATGGACTCTCGAGAGATAAAAATAACAGTAGTGCAACATACAATAATGTGTACATGGAATAAAGGCAGATACTCAAGAAATGCAGAGAGAAATGCTAAGCCATTTTATTATACTGAGTAATGGAAAGAATACAGGAGGTGATCAGAAAGATAGCACCTCAACTTGCACAAGGCAAGTGAAGAAAAACACTCAGAATGGTAAGGGAATGGCCTCTCTCTGAACTGCGTCCAAGCTGCCGGAGAACTGTTGTGTTGCTGCTACTGCTGGAATCAAATGAGGATTTGGGGTTGTTCCCCTCCTCAGAAAATGCTGAAACTCTGGAATCATCCTTTGCGCAATAAACCCAGAAAAGCCCAGAAAGCTTTTCTGAAATAGCTGACCCCCGAAAATCACCCCCTTGAGGATCTACGCTATCCCTCAAGGCTCTGCGCTACCACTGAATAGAACCCTCCAAAACTCTGGCCGAAACTCTACCAAAAATCCTCCAATATGCAAGGGTTGATCCCTTGCTCAAGCCCCCAGCTCAAATCCTCCACATAAACTCAATCCGGGGCTCCTACCAAAAGAAACTGCATCCTCCTCTCTCAAGACTGCGCAGTCATCAAATGCTCAGTTCCTCCTCAACTCCAAAGATCGATCCTCCTGCAAAATACTGATGAAACTACCTTTCCCGAGTAGGCCCTCGAAGTCCCCCGGGGCTAAGGGTGAGATCTCCGAACGGAGACACTTGATGCACTAAACAGTGCTGCAGACAGGCTAAATAGCCAGCATGCTCTGAGTCGAAGTGACTAGCTCAAATGCTCATAATTGGAATTCCAAAATGAAGAGGCTCCTCTCTCCTTTATAGAATTGGCCTCTCTCAAAAAACCTAAGGCCCACCTCCTCCAACGTAGCCTCTCTCTTGCCACGTGCTTCTCTCCATTTGCGCAGTCTCTCCAAGTGTCCACGTGGGCCCCTACTCTACGTGGTCCTTTGGCCCCCCTGTCTCCCCTCTTAAGTTACAACGTTGTGCTACTAGGGAGTGACTTTATTCAAAAAGTGAGTTATGTACCCCCTTTCCTCACCTTTTTATTTATAAATAACTATAGAAGGCAAAATTGAGCAAAATCGAATTTTCCAATTAGCCATGGCTAATTAGGAATATTACAACCCCGTCAGGGATGATGCTCTTGGCCCTCGCCATTGCCTCCTCATACTTATTGTTCTCAACTGGGTCAACTAGGATCGCTATCGTTTTCAAGGCAAAGTCCTTGAGACGATTACTATCTAGAATGGACAAGATCTTGGCCTTCCAGACTATGAAGTTTGAGGCTCCGTCCAGTCTGTCTTGATCTCTTACCCCGTTCACTACCATCTCGCTGCTCCTCTTTAGACTCTTTCGAGTCTCTCTACTTCCCTTCTAGAAGTTCTCGGTGTGACTCCCTCTAAGCCTGGATTTCCCTCCTGGAAACCCCTCTGCCAATGTCGAGATGCCCCCACTCTGATCATTAGTGCAACTGCACCACTGATCCGGATTTCTTGGCTAGAAATCCTTGGTAGCAACTCCCTCCTCCTTGGTCTTGCCCTGTTAGGTACTGTTCTGACCACAATACTCCACCAACTTCACTCTGCAATCTCTCCACAACCTCCTATGCCCCAGCAACTTGAAGGTTAGAGCCTCTAGATCATGCACAATCCTGACACCAGCAAAATCCGCACCTCCTAGCCATGGGCGTCAATCCTTCCTGATTGAGAAAGATGATTGGGCACTGCGTAGGTCAGGTCTGATCCTTTCTGCCACTGCGTTGATCCTTCTCCTGGCTGAAACTTGATGACGCAGGCACTGCGTCACCCCTTCCTTGCTGCTTTAACACTAGGAACAACTTTTGTCACTCAGGACAACTGTTTCTACTATTGCTGCTCTGCTCGGTTGATGCCCTTAGTTCTCTTGTGATCTGCAACCATGCTCTGGTACCATGTTGGAATTTCTAAGTCTAACTGTTAGAAATCCTTCATGTACTTTCTAATTTATTTCTTCCTACTTGTTCTGTTAATTAACAAGTTATTTACCATGTGAATAGTGAAAATAAAAAGAAGTAGATGCTCAACACATACAGATCATCAACTGAAGGAAAAACAAGAACACAAGTGACACCGATATTTTTGGACTAATGTCCCTGGAAAAACCCAATGCGGGAAAACCGATGCATCTATCTGAGGGTTTTATTATTAAGCAGTTTCAGAATACAATCTGGGTGTCAGAAATGGCTCACCCAACAGAGGATTCCCTCGGCAGTAGTACCTCTCAGTCGGAGACCGATATCAACCCCAACTTGCCCCATGAAATCTCCCAGCGTCAGCCTCTAGGGTCTACGTCAGTCTCTCTGGCCCAGCGTCAGCCCAACGTCACCTTAACTAGCTCTGCGTCAGCCTCTCTGACCCAGCGTCAGCCCAACGTCACCTTAACTAGCTCTTCATCGGCCTCTAGAGGCTTTGTATCAGTCTCTAGAGCCTCTGCATGACCCACATGGGCTCTCTCTGGCACTGCGCAGCTCCTGGCTGCCTTTGCGTGGCCTCTAGCTTCTTCTGCGTGGCCTCTAGCTGGCTCTGCGTCAACCCTCTCCTGGCTTCTGCGTTGATGCTCTCGGTGCCCTCTCTACCTCTCTGCTTCTGTATTCACTACCCCTCAGCTGCAACTCTGGTCATTCCTTCGATTTCCTCAGCAAGCCCTACCCCTGAAAATCGAATTCTTGATCAACTTAGTGCGTTCTCCAAGTGACCCTCAAGCCTCCTCTTATACTTTTCTCGTTGACAGTTCAACGATCGAGATTAAGTCCTTAATCAACGACTAATATTAGATCTGGCTTGATCCATGACTTTTGGACCATTCTAACTCAATTTTATATTAATTTACATTAATATTTTATTTTCCCTAAGTTTAGACTTAGGGACTCCATTAAAAATAATAATTATTTTAATATCTCCCAATTTGGTTAGATTCTGCCCAAACCATTTCTGGGTATTGGAGATCTCATATGCTTTAGCCTCTCCGCCAATTTTCGTGGCTAGAGCACATCCGATGCTACCCTAAATCAACAGAACATTGAGAAAGTGATGATCATTCAATTATCTGTAACCTGCTACCTTTTCTGTCAGCGTCCTTCGTGGTGTAATACAATGTCTTTAATTCCTTTGGACTATGTGCTAAAGCCATCCACTCAATTCATGGAATTGATTCGTCATCGAATAGTATTTGTCTGTATAGAGCATCTCTTCAGGTAGCAAAACATAATGAGCCATCAAACATTAGATTCATCAAATAGCTTCTTCATAAGATGTCATGTCTTGTCTTCATCAACATCCTTCATCATACATTCAAGCATTAGGAAGATTCATCCTAATATCAAGTCATTTTGTCAGGAATTTTGTAGTTCCCTCTGTAGTGAGCGGTCTTTCATATCGTATCGGATGTTGATTGCTACCATCATGGAAGAGCTCAAACAAATTCAAAGCATGCTAATGCAACCAGACATATTTTTCTATCTTGCTCTTCCTGCATACTAAAAACATAAGTTAACTTAATCAAAGAAGAATTAAAAAAAATTCATACCTCTTACTTTAGCTGGTCATTCCTTTAAACTGCTCCCTATCTTGAAGATGTGACTTTATGCTGCAACTATATTAGCAAACTTCTAGGAAGCTTGCTCCAAATCTGAGAGAGGAGAAAAATGTCTGTAATGTCATCATGATCCTTCTTCTACCATGTGAAGAAATATTCCCATGAATTCATCTAATGGAGGGTCTTTCAGTGACCTTCACCAATTAGCTGTTGCATGAACTTTTGCTATAGTTGTATCGTGAACTCTTTAGCATGTTGTGCCAAGTCTCTCTTTTCATCAATCAACTCATAATGATGACCTTCTCAATCAAGTATCCATATGATCTTTCTTTATACGTATTAGAGTGCCCAAGCATCCAACTTGTTTACCAAGTTACCATTTTCAGGGTCCATATAGTTGCCTCCTTCCGTCATGCTTATTAAAACATAGAATCTATCCATCTTCCTTTGCTTTCCTCATGATGAACCTGCAAAGATTATTGACAAACAATACCAAGCAAAACATGTAATAATTAAAGCATGATGTCAACTTGGCAACCTAGGGGATCCATGGCATTTTGAAGGATGGATTACTAGGTTTTACAAATTTCAACCCTAAACCTAGGGACTATGTTATATATAACTCAACGTCATTATTCATTCATACATGTCATATGCCCTAGATTTCACACAAACCTTAAAGACCAAGGATTAGGGTTTCTATGAGGGAACAAGCAAATCAGGATTAGGGTTTCTATATAGCTAGGGTTTCTTATGTACCACCTAGGATTTTTCAAACCTAGATATCAATACTAACAACAACATTCCACAACAGACCCTAGAATCAACCAACCCTTCAACATTTCTTAGATCCTCAATAAAGAAGATACCAATACATACCTCATGATAACATACCTCTGTCATAGTAGCTGCTGTAAGGGGCTTGCTCCAGGATGCTATGATCTTCTTATCAAAAAGTGGTCAAACATTTCTTTTGAGACCTTGATTTGCTTCAGACTTGCTTCCTTCAGACAACAGTGTTGCTATTCTTGACTTTTATGGTGATCTTCTATCATTTATTTTTCGAGGACTATTCCTTTTCAAAGATATTCTTCTTTCTATTACTGATAGAAGATTGTGGTTTCTTCGTTTCTTGAGACAAAGATCTAAGATATTTCCTAGGATTATCTTTCAACATATCTTCTGTTATCTCAAAATCAGACCCTGGAAGGCTGCAGACCAGGAAGACTTCAAGTAACTGTTTTAGACCAATCTTTTAGCTAAGGCTTAGCCTCCTTAGCCTGAGAGGGCTCTCTCAAAGGGCTTAAGATTTGCAATTGTGATTGAGATGGCTAACTCATCTATGAAACAAATAGGAATGAGGCTGGTAAAATATAAATTAACAAGCATCCATTGGGCTCATGGAGTCATATGTTACTCAGCATTAACAGTGAATTGATTTTGCAATGAAATCAAGGCATTCAGTCTTTAATATACATAAAGTACAGCAGACACAAAGGGACAACATATGAGTACATGAAGGAAATTAGAACACATCATGTGATTTCTAAGTAATCAAGTACCCATCAAACTATAAACAACATGAAAGACAACAAGATGAATTCATACATTGAATTCATTATGATTCTTGAGCAGCTGAAACCATTCACTGTATTATCAAAATAAACAGAGTCTTTACATAAGCTTGTCAACAGAGCTTTTTTACATAAACTTCCCACCCTGATTACATTTTTGTTCCTGCTATATATAGAGCTCTTCTACCTGATTGAGATTCCTCCTCAAGCATGAGGGGAACTCGAAATCTACTTCTAATGACACCTAATCAACTTTTAACTGCCTATTAAATGTAACAAACTTCAACTAGACTTTCCAGAGATCTAAATCAAGTAGGATTCTAACACCATGTTATGCTAATAATAGCCTTGGCTATAATGGTTCTCGTTCTTTGACATCTGGTTCCTTTCAGTTTGGCTGTGATGGGTGTTCAAGGCTCCATGCTGGTCTTCTATGCCACATCCTCTCCATTGTCCTGAAATATAGGAAACTACCCTTGCTCATCGGTCTTTACAATTTTCGAATCCACAGAAGCAGGTCCTTCATCTTTGGTTTTCCAAAATGTGACAGATGTCCACGTCTTTGATGTGTTGTCCACTTCCTTTATATTCAAAAGCAAAAACTCCTTTAAGCTGTCTTGACATATTTGAACCGGCGTAAAGGCGTTTATTTTATGACAAAAGTTTAAAGTTGGACCTGAATCCATAGTTTTCCACCTGTCTTGACTTGGTTGAATCTTAATAGCTTTAGCTGATGCCGTGCATACCTTGTAGACATTCACCTTTGAAAATTCCCGCTCATATTCAAAATCGGTTAATTGAAATTGGACTGTTTAGCTTCAGCAGTTTCGTAGCGCGCTACGAAACTGCTGAGTTGTTTCAAAGATCATAGTTTCAACCCAAAACTTTACTTATTTGAGCACTTTGCTGTCTAAACCTTCTTTCAACTGTTCCAAGACCTTTCAAAATTGAATGGAAATGCAGGATTCTTCAAGAAAGATGACACTAAGCAAAATCATCAAAATCTGAAACATAGCCTTACTTGAAATGTGATTTCATTAAGAAGATTCCTTCAGCTGGCCTAACTGTACCTTTAAGTCTTCGATTTGTTTCTTCATGACCTTGATCCCAGCTCTTAATTGCATATTGATCATTCTGATGAATTTTGCTTCTTTAATTGCCGGTACTGTCCAGGTGTAGAATTGAGTATTACAGTCAACCACCTCTGAAGTTGTTTTGTCTTCCCATAAGGTCTTCATTCTGTAATAATTAGCTTGTTGTATGGCATGTTTCCTGGCAGCTTTCTTCAGTCTGGCAATCTCAAGGTTGGCAGATTCCAATTTCCTTTTCAAATCTTCCTTACTATCTTCTATATGAGTGGCAACTGTTTTGCCTTTGTCCATTCTTTCACGAGACTGTATCTCTTCCCCAATTTCATCTGTCCTTGGCGGTACCCCCTGTAGTTGCTTAAACTTCCTTGTTATGGGTCTCCTGGGCTTGAAAACAAATTGTTCAACTTGCTCATCAAACTTGAGTTTCTTTGAGCTTTAGCTTTCTTTGTCTTCTCTTTTCCTGACTGCATCAAATCATCTTGAACTAGTGGGGACTCTTCAAAGTCAATTGCCTGCAATAAATCATTTAAATTTCCCTTCGAAACAGGAATTTCTTCAATAGCTACTGACTTACCCTTTTCTTTAGCCATCTGACTCCTCGTTCTTCTTCTTTGAACTACTCCATCCGTGCTTGATTCATGTGCAGTCTCTTTGCCCTGAGCTTTGTCTTTAATTGACTGCTGAGGTGTATCTTGAATGGTCAGTGACTTTACAGACTCTCTAACTTGTTTCCTTGCCTTTAATTTTGAAAACCTCTTGGCTCTTGTTTCTGTTTGAAGACCTGCTGTTGTAAGATCTTTTGCAGCTAGAGCGCTGAGACCGGTCTGGCTTTTGAAACTAGCCATGAATATAAATGTATTCCAGTCTTTGCCTACCTTTTGAAATTCATGCAAAACAAGTAATATAATCAAGCCATGGTGAAACAAAGAAGTTTCACAAGCCTCTTTTCTCAATTGCACCTTGTCACACATTTTACTCAAACGGCGGAATAAATAAAAAGGTAGATGAATAGAAGCCTTCCTTGTAAAATGCAAAAGGAGTTTGAAATGGTACGAATACACCTTGTTATATCTTCCTTCACAAGTCAGGTATTTCTGTATACAGGTGAGTAAATGTGCATAGGACTCTTTGAAATAGCTCCTAGGAACAGACTTACTCAAATCCGAATTAACGAATTCCTTCTTTAAAAACTCTTTGCATGGATTCATGTCAAATTTGAAATTCTTGAACCAATTTTCTTGCCTTCGTGGGATCTCTGTCACTGTGGATATCATATCTGGTGAGACCTGCAATTCCATCATAGCCACCTTTGAGTTTAATCCTGTAAAATTTAGTGCAAGTTCTTTAGTCACCTGTGCATGACCCCCTTGTAACTTCCTGCAAAAATTCCAACATCCGGCTTTTTTAAAAGCCTTCTCCACATCTTTGTTCTTCAATGTTATATCCAAACCTTCAGGCTCGTTTCTCAGACATTTGCCTGATCTGTGTTCTTTCTTCTCTACTGATCCCTCCATGAAATCTTAATGACCTGTAAGCAAGGAATGCTAGCTCTGTTCAAACTGTAAACTCAGCCTCTTTTGAAAATCTGCCTCGCCTGATTTATTGCCTCACCTGATTTGCTGACTCGCTTGATTACAATGTTATTTAAAATTGAAATCTTGCCGATTATAGTTTTTTCAAATTGCAATCTTGCAGATTTGTTATTCATGCAAGGCTTACAATCATCATTAAAACTTGTACATAGGTGGATTTTCTTGGAACTTGTAATCCGTGTGAATCAACGAATCTAATGGTGGTGATAATGGAGATGGGTGGTGGGACGTGATAAGTGGAGTACATGAACTGACAAAGGATGACGCAGCCACAGATTTACCTAATGGATTTGACATTTGGGAAAGATTTGCTGCGGTATGCACGAATCCCTGATTTCGCAGTGCGGTTAGTTTAAATTTTGAATGATGCGCTGCGAAATCACCTAATGAGGTATCGCGCTGCGAAAACACCTAATGAGTTTTTGCGCTGCGAAACTGCTAAACAGAGTAAATGCGCTGCGAAAACACTTTAGAAAGATTACATGCGCTACACAATTACCTAAAAGGCTTTGTGGTGGATAACAAAGTAACACATGACTATGAGATCGGTGATGAATGATGGTGATCAGTGGTAGATAAGAATACATGCTTGACTCATGACCTCCTAAGACTCAAACTTTAAGGAAAAAACGAAATCAACTTAGATTAACTCTGACCTTTGTCATCAGGCTAGGATGAGAGATTTTAGCATTAGATTTCTTAAGTGATAACATCTTCAACAGAATCTATGCTCCACTACAAGACTTCAATATGGATCTTGAAGCTTCCCACCACTATATGTAGGAAATTGTACCTTCAAAAACTCAGAAACCCACTGTTATATAATCACAATTGCCCGTAGCTTCTTTCTCTCTCCATTGGAGGGATACTTGTCCTTAAACATGACATGGAGAATAGGTTTTAAAGGCTTGAGATGACCCTATAAGTAGGGCTTTCCAAGACATAGAGTTCGAGTCATATATATATATATATATGTATAGACTCTTGTAGATGTCAACCTTTCTTATGTGACTTCATTGCAATTTTTTTTTAGGCATATTGAATAGACTTCATAGGTCGACTTTTCCTCTTATGATTCAACTTTCATATTACGCATATATATAGATCTTGGTACTATGCTTTCTCTCCACAAGATCTTGGCCTCTATACCATAGAACATAGTTGATATTTCTTGACAAAAGAATCTTTTAAGGGGTAGACTTCAATATTTTGAGATTGGAATACTTTTAGCTATAAGTTGGCTCATTGATGCATGGGATTGTCATAACTTCGTGGTTCTTTTACCACTATATAAGTCCGCGATTTGTCCTTCAAACACGATGATAGTAGCTTGATAGACCTAATTCCACTTCAACTAGGTCTCTTATGTACACATTCCTGAAGTAAGGGTTTCAGCCCTCTTTCAACGTTACTGTCGTTAAGTTCTAATCCCTCCAATCAATGTATTTGTGCTCAAAATTTTTCTTGTTCCTTCTCCAAGTGATTGAGGCTTCAAATCAAGCCATTTGAAATATACACATACTCAAAATCTCGGCTCCTTTTAGAGAGGTTGCATCTAAACAATTAGACTTCCGATTAGATAAATTAGGCCTCCAATCACCTCAGGCTTTGTTGGTTCTTCTAGTTCATATAGAACGAGATTTTTCATCCATAAATACATAAACTTCTGAGGTTTTAATCTTTGAGATGACCCAAAGTATTTTGGTCTTCTTCAATGGTGTTTTTCAGGCCTTATAACAATGCCCAAAATTACGATTTCTTTGCCAAGGCTCTGAGAGGACTCTTAGATAAGCCCTTCAGTTTCCTAGAACATGGCTTGTATGTTCTGCAAATACCCTTGCTTTTCCTGTATAGCTTGCGACCTATCCATTGCAACTAGGGCTTGTAATTGTGCCCATAATTTGCACACTTCTTCTTCTAGGAGCTCGGTCCTGGATGAATGATTTATTTTGCTTGTCTAGAAACCTTTTGTGACCTTCTTCCTGCCCTTATGTAAGTAAACCAACCTCTGATACCATGTTGAGAATTCCAGGGCATCAAGTTGTTAGGGTTTATTAACAAAATCTCTTTTAACTTGACAAGTTCTTGTGATGTTTATTACATTATTCCTTCATCATTATTAAGTTTTGTTTAAGATAAATGTCAAACAAGTGTTGGGTTGTGTTATATTCTTTCCATGACTAACCCACGTAGGGAACCAAGGGGTGAGAGGGGGGGCGGAGCCCCCCCTTCGCCATGCTGATTGCGCAGCGGGGGGGTGGCAGCCCCCCCTGTCTGGGGGGTTTGAGGGGGGCAGCGCCCCGAAAAAATTTTTTTTGGACCCTATATTAGGTTGGGCGAACCTACCTATGGTTTTTCGGTCCATAGTTTTGGATGTGATGGTTTTCGGTCCATGGTATTGGATGCTTCGGCATGTATAAATATGTATTGACATTGAAAGGAATATATGAAAAATCAAGCTGGTAGTCTCGGTTTTGAGATCCAGTGGGAAATCTCTGTGTATATGTGTTTTATGTGTTATTCTCTCGCATTTTTATTTTTCCGGTGATTTAGAATTCGTATGCAGGTAATTTCTGTACGGGGTTAAAACCTGCAGTGTTGTGTACACATTGTGCAGGTGGTGTGGTATACATGTGGTGTTGTGTACACGTTGTGCAGGTGGTGCGATGTACATGTGGTGTTGTGTGCACATTGTGCAAGTGGTGTTGTGTACATGTTATGCAGTTGGTGTTGTGTACATGTGGTACAGGTGGTGTCGTGTACAAATGGTATTGTGTACATGTTGTACATGTGGTATTGTATGCATGTCGTACATGTTGTGTTGTGCATATGTGGCATTATGTGCATGTTATACATGTTATTTTGTGTAAGTGTGGTATTGTGTTATGTGCATTGCTTACTCATGGTATCATGACATGGGTATTTGTTGTGTTGTACTATGTGTATGTATATGTATTGTGTTGTACACTGGGTGTAGGTGTATGTATTGTGTTATGTTGTACACTGAATGTAGGTTTATGTATTGTTTTGTGTTGTACACCTGGTGTGGTTGTATGTATTGTGTTATGTCATACACTACATGCAGGTGTATGTGTTGTGTTGTGCATCGGGTGTGGTGTATGTGTTGTATGTCAGGTGTAGGTGCATGTATTGTATGGTTTCGTATGTTGTGTGTGGCGCACACTATGTGTATGTGTATGTGGTTGAAGAGAAGGCACTGGGTGTTTGTCGAGTGTGGCAAACGATCTCGTGTGTGTACATGAAGGATAAAGGTAGAAGCTAAGGATCGACTAAAGGAAAAGTATTAATATTTTATTTCAATTTTAATTATGCATGTGATCTATGATTCTGGTTTATGATGATTACATGTGATCTATGATTCTGGTTTATGATGGTTACATGTGATCTATGATTTTGACTATGATGGTTGCATCTTGAGCTAATTGGATGTGATATGTTTATACATGATGATTTGATCAAACAACTAGTTTGACTTGCTGTGACATGAAGTGAATAGAATTGTGAGTGTACCTTATCGACGGGCCACCGATGACGTATGATGTGAATTTATTTCAATTTATTTTGAATCTAATGGAAGTCATGTGCTTGGTACAAGAGAGCATGAAGTGCCTAGTTGGGTGGTTGGAACTAATTGCAAAAAGTTAGTAGCAACAACAAAAGGAATTGGAAAATGCAACAGTATGTTGGTAAAGAACTTTAGGAGTAGGGTCGTTGTGGGACGCTAGTACCCAATAGTTTCCATTGATTTCCATGAGCATGATTTAACTGGTATGATGGTTTTGGGGCAGGTATATGCCTTGGTTTTTTGACCTTCCGATGCGAGGAAACCTTGCCAAGGGAATGATCCTTGGAAAGAACTTGGAATGTGAGTGATTGCATGGAAGGGGGTGATCGGATTTCCCGAGGGATTGTGTAGTAGAGAAGGGAAGTTGGGGATGGATTTCTTTGGTCCTCAGCATTTCCAAACGGATTCAGATGCACATTGGGAGTATTCCCTGGAATAATGAGTCAGTAATTGTTCACTGAGAGGAGAAGTGGCGCTGGATATTGGATGCAGCTTTGATTTTGGCAGTGGATTTTGGACTTCCTAGGAAGGAGGTGAATCCTACTATTACTTTGAGGGTGGAGGTGTGAGCCTCTAGATTCCCTTGTTGTGGATGCAAGCATCATATCCTTTTGTTTGCTGGTTAGAGCAAATGTACGTGTTTATATCATTGTAAATATTATATTGAACTAGATTGATAGAGCTCCATAGACAGTATGATTATTTGTTGGTTGAAGCAAATGTACATAAGTATATGTGGTGGTTATCGTAAATATTGTAATGAGTTGTGTTATAAAAATCCAGTAAACGGTATGTTTGTCATGTTTCAGTAGGATGTCATTGTAAAGGTTGCAACCAATTGTGTTATAAAGCTCCATGGGAAGTATCTTTTTTTCAGTGGTTTGTTGGTTTATAGGTGTCGCCGAACACCGAGGAAGGTGTTCCCCCAACGGGGAGGGTTTTGTAACAGCCCTGGTAAAAAATTCATGTTAAAAAAATATAAGACCAAGGTCATGGGACACGTATTCCAAGCTGAATGTTGGGCAAAACATCATAACGAGTGTTCATTTGGTTTATTATGGCTAAGGAAATTGGCAAAGGATAAGGCAAAGGCTTTGGAAAAGCATGAGGCATTAATTGGAATTGTATTTATGTAAATAATGGAAATTGGGAGAAAAGGAAGGTGAAAGGTCACAGATTGTATGTGAGGAGGAAAATGAAGGAAAATAATGGAAAGTTGAAGAAATTAGAGGCCTCATTGATAAAAAGGCTTATGAGAACCAGTTCATAGACTTTTGTCAATTCAATTTTGGATCTCTTTCTCTATTCTCTTTCACACACTCTTGGACACTTAGAGCATTCTTGGAGAACTCTAGCAATGGATAAAGGAAACCAAAGGAAGGACAAAGAAAGAAAATGGAAATAAAGATCAAGTAAGGAAGAGAAAAATCAAGCGGCTACGGTGGGGTTACTTGCAGGTATCGATTTGCATGTGTGATTTCATTGTTAGATTTGACATGCATGGTACATGCATGTGTGTATCGAGTTCTCTTGTTGTCATTGGCATAGATTTTTCCAGGTGTGACAGTGATTTTCATCCTTGCCTTCCCATTTCTAGATAGCCATGGTGTGATGGGTTCTCTTTATTTGGTTAAGATGGATTGTGATGGTTTCGAAGCTGAGTGGGGTGGTCTCAGGCTTATTCACAAGACCTAGGAATACCGAGATGGGATACATGGTAAAACCTAATTGTGAACCTCCTTGTTAGGCCTAGACATCCCTTAACCAGTTATATTGGCAAGATACATGGTAAATCCTAGAGGATGGAGCCTCGTTAGGCCTAGGAATCCCTTGAGCAGTAATGGAGGGATACATGGTAAATCCCAGAGGGTGGTGACCTCGTAGGCTTAGGAATCCCTTGACCAGTAATGATAGGATACACGGTAAATATGAGAGGTTGAGATGGACAAATTCCTCACACTTTAGGTGGAGAGATTTGGAGGCATCCATTCTTCTCTAGTGCCTAGTTATTCGGTGGGATTACGATAAAGCCTGGTTGTATTGATGAGGGTTTGGGTCTATGAATCCCTTGGTGGGATATACGGTAAAGCTTTAGGAGGCCCTACTTGGTTTTGTTATGAGTCCCACATTCATGCTTGGAATATGGCACGGGGGTGATTGTCTGAAAGAAATATTTGGTTCAGCCAATCTATGGTTGGGTGGTTTGTGGAACTCGCAGACCTGTTTGGATTATGCATTCATTAATAAGAGCTCCTTCTCCTTGGTATTTCATGTGTAAATGTACTGGTTCATATGTGACTTTTATGGTTGTTGTATCCTTGTCATTTATGTTGGTTATATGTTGGTTATGAGTATGTTTTATGATAGACTTGATGTATGGCTCTCATCATGTTTTGATTAGAAAATGAATGTACAATGAATAGATTTCCTAATAGATTATAAAGCAAATATTTTTATAATGCATCAATGCTTCTTTATGAATCTCAGACAAGTATGAGACCCTTATTCTCATATATGTTGTTATGACCTGTAGATTACATATTTGCGACATGTTTGATGAAATGTTTGTCATGGCTAGTAGGGGTCAAATCAATTATGTGTACCAATGATTGCATTATTAACCTTATTCCATTGTTATTTACCATTTCTGAAGGTTTCATGAATTTTTGGGCAACGGCCTAAGACCTAGCCTTGAAAATGTGGCTCAAAATCTAGGGTCGCTGGCTCAGAATTGGCTGAAAAGTCCACAGCCGTTGGCATGCCTTGTTGTGGGAGTGATTGGAAGGCCTTAGTTTTATGCATGACTTGTCATGGGAGCGGTTGAGGGTTCAAATAAGTAAAATTTCAAGTTGTCTCAGGGGTTAAGCACCTGGAAGGGTTGGTTGTCTCTTGAAGGTCTGTAGCTCCTGAGGAAGGTCAGATTGGTTTAGTTTTTTCCGTTCCACTTCCTTAACTATACATGGGGAGTTGAATCGCATCATAGTAGCCTCTCATCACAAGTTTACCCCAGCGGATCCGTTAACTTAGGTAAATATGGGAGGAGGGTGTTACACCTTTCACCATTGTTAGAACCAATTGAAGGCTTGATCCTCCCTTTGTGCTTCCATCATCTTGCATATTATTACAAGCATAATATCCATCTTATCCAATTCTTCCTCTGTTGTTTCCCTTAGTTTTCTTACCAAAGGTGTTTCAACTTTGTCACTGGTAGATACTTCCCCTACATCCTCTTGCATAATGTCAATAACCTAAAACTTGCAATCCAACCTTCCCACAATCGAGTTTTTCAGCTCCCTTCATAAAGGCCTTACTTGTGCATCCTCATTTTATTGTTTTCGTAGGTGCCCCATCTTGAGGTTTCTTGCTTTAACCCAAGCTCCTCCTTATGATTAACAGCTCATTGGCTTGCATGTAGTGGGTTTGTTTGCTTTTGTACTCGATATCCTTTCTTGGTTTGGGTCACTTCCTTATCATTGTAGGACTTCCTTTGTTTTGGGAAAAAATCTACAGGACGTTCCTCCAAACACTGGCTACATCTCACTTCCATTGATACAGTAGGGTGTATATTTAAACTCTCTTGGCTCTTATTTTATTGTAGAGTACATTATTTTCAAATGTTACGTTACTATTTAAATATACACATCACTTACGTTATTACATTGACCATATGTTTAATAAACTAATATATTAAATTAAATGACACAATATATTAATGTCATGATTTTTTTTCCATATAAAATGAATAAATAAAAATAAAATTTATAGTTTTATTCACATAGAGCAAAATTTCACGTGTCATATACTCATAGCATTCAAAGAAGTGCTCCTTTTAGAATGACAACATAATGACACAGAATGTCTTATGTATTTGTTCATACAACATCCTTGTATCATAGTACATAAATTTTGGTGATAAAGTGCTCCTTTTAGAATGACAACGTAATGACATAGAATGTCTTATGTATTTGTTCATACAACATCCTTGTATCATAGTACATAAATTTTGGTGATAAATATTCTAGTTACAGTCTTATAGAAGCCCTGTCATAGTCTCCATTGTAATCAACTAACCAAAAAATGCTTTTTTATAGTCTAATTATAAACCTAAAATGTATCAAAAATTACATGATTATGAAATAAAACCCCTTTAGGATGTTAAGCATTAAAGAAAAGAGTTATGAATATATCATGTGAGTTTCGCATCATGATTCCCCAAAAGAATGTAAACACCTCTTTCTAAGTTGAGTCCCTCCTTTGATAGTCCATCAACAAACTAACTCCTCTTTATAAATATTGTAAAAGGAAATCTTAATGAATATTAAGAGTAATCACATTGCCTGTTGAAAACTACCTACAAATTAAAGTTCAGCGTAATATGTTCCTTTATCCATTTTATAACTAGGAGAGAGTCGCCCAAAACTTGTAAATATGAGATATTTATTTATAGGGCCAAAGTAAGGAGTAATTATAGTGTTAGTAGTTTAGATAAATTGTTAGTGCCAAGAATTGCTCCAACCTTGAAATTGAGATAATGGGAATTTGAAAATTCCATTATAATCCTTGCTCCCCCTTGAGGAGGGTACCTTGATAAACCTCATCAAAGTAAGATCAAGACAACCTTTTTTTTATGGCTTCTTAAGCTATATGTTTTTTTTTTTTTGACAAGATCGGATATTGATTGTATTTCCAAAAGGAGAAAAGGAGCATGTTCCTGTTACATTTGATGGTTGTTGGAGTCAAGCTTTAGAAGAAAAGTGGGAATGTAGTCCCTAATATTGTGCTTGAGTCCCAAAATTCTATTGCTACCTATAACTATTCTAGCATATTGTCGTACATATTGGCCTGATAATAAGATAAATTTACAATGCATATTACTTAAAATCTATTGTAGTATTTGAAGATGCTCAGTGTTGGTTTACTGAGTGCTCCTAATAGGGATTCTGCTTTTTGCCTTGACAGACTGAATTTTCTCCCTCCTGGCTTAGAGTGGAGTTTTTTATGTAGGCCACAGCTTCTTCCAAGTGCACACATTTGTTTTTTAATGCAATTATTTCCACTTTCTGGCTTTCCATATTCCTTTTTTGGTAGTTGAATTCCATTTTCATCTATGTTCTTAGATCTTTGAGTGCTTCTTGGAACCTGCTAATCATGAATTTGTTGGTCTTACAGGTGACACAACCATCATTCCTAGTTGCTTTCTCTATTGGGTTAAATTCCATCTTTATACCCTCTTTCTCTGTGATTTTGTAGTGCTTCTTGTTGTAGTATACCTAGGAGGGATAATATGGGGTACAAAGGGAGGTACCCAAGAGAATAATGTAATAATGGGATGGGCCATAGTAATAAATAAGGTGGTTCACCAATATCATGTAAGGGACCACAAGTAGTTAGAAATAATGTAATAAGCCCATGGTTTTAGATAGATGGTATTGAGGGAACCATGGCAATGCCCCCCTAGGTATACTACACGTGTGTCTCTTATGTATGCTTTTCCTCTGCTTTCTGCTGATTGTTTTGTTTTTTTCCTTCCTTTGTGATATTGGAGAACTTTGTGAGACTTCCTTGTTGCTGTTGGATGCAATGTTAGTTTTGAAATGGGTTGTTCTGAAGGATTCAGGGTTGAAATGGGTTGCTAGTTTTGTAATGGACTGCTCTTCATTTATTTCTTTCTCATACAGAGAAACAGAGAGATCTTGAATTTATAAAAATTGTGGATCCAATGAGGCAGTGGGGCAATTTGGTAGCAGAGGCAACAATGATCTTCTTATTACATACTAGAGGGGGGGAGTAGGGCTCGTCCTTTGGTAAGTGAGGGTGATGGGGGTCACTGGAGAATGGGAACTTCTTGTGATCCTTTGCGTGCAGAGGAGTGAATCGAACGAATGCACTTATGAAGGGAGACTTAGAGCAATGACGAAGAGAGTAAGAAAAAATGGGTGAATGGCTCAAAGGATGGATTAGATGAAGCGAGTGCATGGAGAGGATTTCCTAAGGCCTGTGGGAGGAATGATACAGAAGTGTTTCTGAATATTCTTTGACAAAGATACAATTAAAAGGATTGGGGGACTACTAGCTATTTAAGGAGGGAATTCTGCATCGATGGTTGTTGAGGAGAAGACAATTTGCATCACCGTTCCGATACACAAGATATTTATCCACCTTGATCTTCGGGCTAAAGTCAAATGCAGATACTATCAGGATTTTCTGTTGAGATACACGTGATTTTCTCATGAAATGGGCTACTGAAATATCTCTCCATTGATTTGCTAATGTCCTCTTTCTGATCTTTTTGTTGGTGTTCCGTTTTTTTTAAGAAAGCGTTTTTTCTCATGGTGACTGATTTGATCTAAGGGATTGAATTGTAATATAGCTCCTCATTTTCCCTTATGTCTCCTTCACTTCTATCAGTTGCCTTATTTGCATATTTGTTTTCTATTTTATTATGCTCTCTTAGAATATGCTCAAATGTAACCTTGCCTGCATTGTCCAGATTATTTCTTATTCGTTTGTATATCCTATTCATGGCTGAATTTGAAGGATTTTTTTTAATTGTCATTGCCTCTATGATGACCATTGAGTCTCCCATTATTAATGGATCTTTGATGGCCCTTTTTTTAATTATCCTTGAGCCCATTAACAAGTTGTATGCTTCTGCTTTTTTGTTTGTAGTTTCTCCCAGTCCCCATTCATAGGAGACCATCACTTTCCCCCATGGGTCAATTATGATACCTCCCATGCCTACTTTCCCTGGGTTTTTTTTAGATGCCCCGTCAAAGAACAAGCAATAACTTTTTTTATTTTCTCTCCATTTTGTGAGTTCTTCTTCATTTAATCGGATTTTCTAGTTCTTAGCTATAAGAGTATGCATGAGACTTTTTTTCCCATTGTTTTTTATTGTTGCTTTACTGATCCAGTCTCTTTTTTCTTGTTGTAGGAGATTGTAGTCAATTGCAGTAGTGCCTTTAGTATTTAGGAATTCAGATATCAAGCCCCAAGTTTTTTATAAAATTCTCCCTGTTCTTGGTTTTTGGTCTTTGAAAATACTCTTGTTCTTTGAAAATACTCTTATTCTTTGAAAGCCATATTTGCCAACACATAACTGCTAGAAGACATTTCCAGAACATGTTTATTGTTGCCTTTTTCTTTGTTGAGGAGGGGTATTCCTTTTCCAAATCTCGAAAGAAATCCAAAAAAAAATTGGAGAAATTTAAATTAATTTCCAGGGGACTTGAAAGTTGTTTCCAACACTCTCTAGTTACTGTGCAATCCAAAAAAAGATGTTGAATGGTCTCTTCCTTCTTCAGGCACATAGGACACCTGGATGGACCATGAAACCCTTTTTTCTTGAGATTTTCAGAGGTGAGAGTTTTCCCTTTTAATAGGGTCCATATGAAGATTTTGATTTTAGGGAGGCTTTCAATATTCCATACTGACTTCCATGGAGCCCAGTCGTGTTGGTTCTGCTATTCTTGTAGAGTTGTGTAGCCTAACTTGACTGTGTAACATCCCTTGCTTGGATCCCAAGAAAAAGTGTCTTCTTCCTCAATGCTTGTTGGTGATGCCTAAGACTGTCCCATTGACCTTTCAGATTTGGAGGAATTCCTATGGTGTGCCATTCTTGCCAATTTCGATCTTCCCATTTGGAGATTGAGTGTAGAGTTTTCAAGCCTCTATCATTTGTCCATTGTTGAATGCCTTCATGGCCCAGAAATAGGTTTAAGGGCTCCTTCCCCATAATTTTGTCCTCCCATATTAAGACCATTTTCCCATTGCCTAGAATTTTAGAAATATGATTGTTGATTAGAGGTGTTATCTTCTTCACAAGCTTCCAAACTTGTGTGCACAGTCTAATTGGAATATTTTCAATTAGTAACTTTGTTCTCGATTGGCTCATGTATTTTATGGCGAGAGTTTTTTTCCACAAGCTCACCTTGCTTGTTATCATTCTCCATATAATTTTCATTCCTAATGCAGCATTCATTAGGCCAGGAAGCCTTATGAATAATCCTCCTTTTTCATATGGTAATGTGACTTGCTCCCATTTTACCAGACTAAAATTTTTGTTTTCTTGTCTCCCTCCCTACCAAAGGAAGCCTCTTATTATTTGTTCCATTTGCTTATGAGCACTTGCCGGTGCTAGAATTGTAGCATACTGATAAATTGGGAGTGTTGTGAGTAATTCTTTAATTAGAATTACCCTGCCTTCCATGTTAAGCCACATCATACCCCACTTTTGGATTTTATTTTTCATTTTTTCAACTTGCTTTATTCATAGTTCTATTTTTAGATTCTCTTTTGAGATGGGTAATCCTAGATAAAATAAGTGAGTCCATCTTTCTTGAATGGGAATCTCGAGAATTTGTGAGATCCTTTGCATGATTCTGGGGGAGGTGTTCCAACCATATATTCCGCATTTTGTGTTATTTAAGAGACCACCAGAAACCTGTAAAAAATTGCCCAAAACTTTTTTAAATCTTCTAGCAATTATGTTTGAGGCCCCTCCCAACAAGAGAGTGTCATCCGCAAACAGAGAATGGTTAATGCTTATGACTCCTCTTGTGATTTGGAGTCCTGTAATGTTTCTTTCTCTCCTTTGTTTTTCTAGTGCTATGCTTAGAGTTTCTGCCATTATAATATAAAGGAAAGGAGATAGAGGGCATCCCTGTCTCAAACCTCCTATGCTTTGGAAGAAGTCACTTGGTCTTCCATTTATAAGTGGTGCTATCCATGGGTCTGTGACACATGCTTGTATTACCTCTATTATTTCTTTTGAGAACCCGAATTTTTTTAGAGCAACCAATAGATATGGTAGGCTGACCTTGTCAAAAGCATTTGCCATATCTATTTTTATGATAATTCCTTTTTATTTTCTTTGTATGCTTGAGTGAATGGCTTCCTGTACAACAATAACATTGTCGATAATCTGCCTATTGGGAACAAAGCCTCCCTAATTTTCGAATATTATTTCTGGGAGCACTTTCTTGATTTTGTTTGCTATGATCTTTGTTACTATCTTGTAGGAGGAGTTGCAAAGGGAGATTGGTCGGAATTTGCTGAAGGTGGAGGGATTGGTTTCCTTTGGAATTAATGCCAGATAGGATGATTTTGTGTTGCCTCCCATTTTTTTTTAAACCGTTCTTAAGAAATCCTTTTTTATGGTTTTCCAATACTGCCTATAGAATGCTATTGTGAATCCATCTCGCCCTGGTGCCTTGTCTACATGGAGGCTCCATATTGTTGCCACTACTTCCTCTTCTAAGATTTCTTTATTTATTTCTGCATTATGTTCTTCTCTTATTTATTTTTTAGTGTGCTAAAGGAAGTTCTCGTAATCTATTGTTTCTTCATTCACTGTCAAGAGGTTTTTAAAGTGATTATGTGATTCTTTTTTCAGCTCCTCCGCTCCCTTAACTTCTTGCCCATTTACTTGAATTTTGTCTATCTGATTTCTTGCTCTTCTTATTTGCATTGAGTTGTGGAAGAAGGTTGTGTTTTTGTCCCCTGCATTCAACCAAAGACTTCTTGACTTCAATCTTATCTCTTCTTCTTCTCTTCTATTTTCTCTGTAAATTTCCCAGAAAGCTCCTTTTCTTTTAGATAATCTTGTTTGTCCTCCTCTTTAATTTCCTTTGCCTCTTGCATGCTGTCCATTTTTTTGTTCAGCTCTGCTTTCCTTTTTTATTTTGCATTTCATTTTCTCTTGACCAAGTATTTACCTCAATTCTCATTTGTTTTAATTTTGTCTCCCACACAAAATGAGGTGAACCTGTGACCTTCTATGCCCATACATCTAAGATTAAATTTCTGAAGTCTTCGTTGCTATCCCATATTGGGATGTACTTGAAAGGTAGAAGCCATTGGTTGTCCATTTTGCCCAAATTGATTGCCATTGGCTTGTGATCAGATGTCATGGTGTGATGAATTTTTTATCTTGCTGAGTTGAAGCTTGATTCAATATTTTCTTGAACCAATATATGGTCCAGCCTTTCTTTTATATTTCTTTTTCCCACCCTTTTATTATTCCATATATATTTCCAATTACTTGGTGGGATGTCAATTAACTTGTCTCATTCCATGATTGTTTCCAGAGCCTCCCTAGATGGGTCGACATGTTAGGACCCTCCGAATTTATCCTCAATGTTTCATACCACGTTTAGGTCCCCTCCCAGAATCACCTTTCTAGTCTAAGTTTCATTTAGAGTCTCTTGTACTGTGCTCCAAGAATGTTCTTTTTTCCTGTAGTGATTTGGGGCATAAAAATTTATGGAGTTGTATTGGTCCTTAGTGTTTATTTCCTTAAGGTCTGTTTTGATCCAATGTTGCTCCCTTTTTTGTTGCATCATTTCCCATTTTCCTTTCTTCCATAGTGTACAGGTTCCTCCTGAGGCCCCTATTGCTTGTATTGTTGTTCCTTCATAGTTTTTTAGTTTTTTTAATCATATTTTCCGCTTCTTGGTTGCTTGTTTTGGCCTCCTAAATCATGAATATACTTTGGGATTTCTTTTGCTAAAATATCTCTTGCTGCATTAACTTTGAAGGGTGTTCCCAATCCACGACAATTCCAAGAGACCACGATCATTACTTATTTGTTTGGTGGGTTGAGGGACCTTTCCCTCTATGCTGATTTTGGGTTTTGTCATTATTTCCAGAACTTTTCCCAAAGAAGGAATCCATTGGTTGCTGCATGCATAGAGCCATCTCCTTAGTTGTTGCTTCATCTCTCAACTCCTTGTTAGATTTCCTTCCTGCTTTTTTTTTATGTTCAGAGGTTTGGAAGGACTCCTTGGAGTGATTTCTCATTAATATTCGATCCACTGATGGGGGTGGGGGGGGGGAGCGGAGGTTTAAAGGATTGAGGACATGATAGGGGAGCTGGTTGGATGTGGGGGATTGAGGTGGGGGGGATCTGAGGGCTCTTCCAAGGGGCCAAAGGGATAAGTGTTTAGGAGAGATGATAGGATTTCTACATTAGGTGAAGGCGAGGAGGGATCAATATCAGATTGAGGTTGCGATGAGGGAGGGAGGGGTTGTTTGGTGGATGATTTTTTCTTGTTCACGTGTTCTCATTTATTTTCCGATTCTTCTGCATTTTCATTTTCTTTCTTTTTTGAACATCTATTTTCGAAATGATCGTATTCATGACATATCTTGCAATTGAAGGGGATTTGTTCGTAGTCTAATTGTTGTATGTGCATCCATTGATTGACTTTGATTTTTATTGCTTCTGGGAGGCCTTTCCCTAGGTCCACTTCTACGCAGATCCTAACACATGCATGCATGTTCTCCTTTGGTTCACATATGTCTATGTATTTTCCCGCTGCATTCCCAATGGATTTTACTGATTTATCTCCCCAGCAATGAAGAGGGAGGTGAGGTAATTTAACCGATACTGGCACAGCACTGGGTACATCCATTTCAGGGTCAAAATTAGGGGTCCATCGATTTAGATATAGTCCTCTCGTGTCCATGAAGTATGCACCATTCCTGAATATTAAATCACGGTCTTCTTTTGTTTCAAAATGGAAGGTCTAGTACCCTCTTCCACAAAACCTTATGGATATTTTCCCATTGATTGATGAAGTCCAATTTCTTTCAACCCATTTCTGAATAGACTTGGGTGATGGCCATAAACCTGTGAATTGTCCAACCAAACCATGTTCTGTAAGGGACAGTGCTGCTCGTCGAGGAAGAGTAGGAGGAAGGGAGATTTCAAGAATATCATCCAATCTCTTAACAAACTTAGTTACCGATGGCCTATTTTTTGGAGGTCCCATTGTAGAAATGAGGGATGCAAATGCGTTTGCAGTATCTTCAAGTTCCTATTGGTGATCTGGAGGAGGCTCTCAATTTTCAGAAGAGTCCATTTTCTCAAATAGCGCAACAGGAGGCCGCTAGGAGATGGCTATGGGTAGCGTGAGCCTAGGCTAGGTCACGCAGATCGCACAACAGCGAGAGTATTTCATCTCCTTAAATACCCTTCACTGTTCTCTTACGCTATATGTTTACAAACCTCAAAAACTAGAGGATTTTTGTAAAATACAAAATGTTTAGACCTTCATGGCACATTGTAAGGTGGGGTGTCTTTTTCTTAAAAAATTTAGCATTCCTAGCCAACCATATTGTTCACACCACTATCAAAGGAAAAGCACAAAACCCCTTATACGTTGTACCTTCACACCAATTATTTAAACACTCCTCGGTATTGTCTCTTGTTTAAGCAGTATTCAGCCCTTTAAATCCTTATGTTTTTATCTATATCTAAGCTTATCAATGTAACCATCCCAAATAGGTATTTATTTTTCCTCAAGACCCAAATCCCTACTTAAAAACCAAATTATGTGCCATACGGTGGTTCTATTTAAATCAACTACTTGAGAGAAATTATAAAGGCCTCTTGATCTTGGAGATTGTATGATATATGTAGGTAGCCTATGATTATTATTGCAACAATTTTAAGAATCCACACCCAAAATTAACTTTTTTCTTTGGCATTGGAGTTATGGGTCCCATGAAATCTAGAGCCCACTTTTCAAAATACTCTATAAGCATTTGAGGTTGTAGGGGCATTTCATTAACTTGTACTAGTTGACCCTTGTGTTGAGAACTATCGCAACTCCTCACATACTTCTTGGCATCTTTAGAAAGGGTAGGCCAATAATACCCCATGTGAAGGACATTGTAGGTTGTTATTTTGTTAGCAAAATATCCCATGGCTTGTCATGGCATGCATATAATATGTAAAATACTTCACCTTCATGTACATACCATTAGATGATCAAATCATATCATGTATGGAGGATATTCCCTCTAATTTAGGAAGATGTAGCTCCTAGTTTGAAAATCTTCTACTTTTCTCTAAATGATAGGTTTCATGGTAACTTTCTCGTAGTCACGCTATTTGAAAACCAAGGAGATTCAATAGATATTGCAAATAAATGTTTATAAGGAAAATTCTCATATAGAAGAATTCTTTCACCTCCATTATGAATCTGAGAAAGAAAATATGAAATTGTATTTTCTTTTCCAGGTTTATCTAACATAGTGATATTAAATTCCTGTAGCGATAAAAACCACCTAGTTATACCGTGATTTGGGATTATTAAATTCCTATATCAATAAAAACCACCTATTTATACTATGATTTGGGACTGGTTTTTTTCATTAGGTATACAATGATAGAATGGTTAGTATGGATAAAAGTTTATATATAGTAATGCAGTGTCTGAATTTGTTTATGGCTTGTATAATTGCAATAAATTCTTTTTTTGTGACCATGTAATTCAACTCAACAAATGTTAGATTTTTTCTAACATAGTAAATGGCGTATCGGTCCTAATATTGATTTCAAAGTTGTATCTAGAGCATTGGTGGATATGAGAAAAGGAAGAGACTAGTTGGGCCCTCTTAAAATAAGCGCTTTAGAAAGTTTTTCTTTTAATGTTTCAAAATAAATAACAAAAATTATTCCAAAAAAAATCACTATCATTAATAAGCAATTTAAACCATACGATGTTATTTTTGTGAAATTATCTAACTAGTGAACTAAGAAACTTCTTACATCCTTTTGAGTCTTTGGCACTGGAAGTTTAGAAATGAATTTTATCTTTTCCAGATCAACCTTGATACTTGCAGCTAATATACAATGACCCAAAACAATTCCTTTAGTAAGAAACATATGGCATTTTTCACAGCTTAAAAAAAGATTAGTTTCTTCGATCTAATTAGAACATCTTCAAGCTTTTCTAATGCTTCCTCAAAAGAATTACCATAATAGGTAAAATCACCCTTATAAAACTCTACACAATCATGAATCAAGTCAGATAAAATTCTTAGAAAAACACATTGAAATTAGTAGGAGCATTCCATAACCCAAAGGTTAATAACCTTAAGCATATTTTCCCCATGGGTATGTAAATGTGGTTTTATCTTAATCCTTTGGAGCAGTTTGGATTTTATTCTATTTGCTAAAGCCATCAAGAAAAAAGAATTATTATTTTCCTACAAAAGTGTTTAAAACTTAATCTATGCAAACACGTCATTTATCGTTCTTTTGAAGAACAATTACTAAAGGTGAAACCCATTAACTATCATAAATAAGATATATGAAATTCACATTCAGTAATTTTTGCCATTTTTTGTTATGAATAAAATATATATAAATAAATAATAAACGTAATAATAGTTAATTAAACAATAACTATTTACTAAAGAGGCATGTCTCTAAGGACATGACCAGTCATGAAAGGAACCTACCTAGGTATATAAGCAAGCCCCCTCATTTGTAACACCATATCTCATATCTCATATCATCTATAGATTTCTAAATAAATAGTGTTGTCCTGTCATGGATATTTACATACATCATATCTTCTGAGTATTTTGTTGTGTATACGAACTTTGTTCGTTACATTGGTATCATAGTTGTTCAATCCTCTAGCCGCTTAACCATTGCATAAATCAGTTTGATCCGACCAATGGCCATCGATCTTCGTCAAGTTCGTTGTTGTTGCAATCAAGGCTTTTAGCCACAGAAAGATTGTTTGGAGATTCTCTATCTTGTAATGACGCCTTTGGCCATAAATTAATAAAATAAATAAATTATATATAAGAAAATCAAAAATCAAAATGCAAAATGCAAAGAAAAAGAGGAAAATAGACTATATATTAAAAAAATATATTATTAT
>APFE030513186.1:34165-47949 GCA_000404065.3 Pinus taeda
TCTTAGCTTCGCGATCTATTGTGTTCGTTCTTTTGAAGATAGTCGGAGAAGAAGTTTGGTCTAGGAGATATGCTTTGCTGTTAAATGAGATTTATTTTGTGCAGTATTCGAATCCTCATAACTATTGATTTGTTGGGCGGGGCTTTCTCCTTGCTTGTCTTGAGATTTGTTTCTTTCTTGCCTGATTTCTTGTGATTCAGAGTTTTCTCTAGAGTATTCTTCTTTGATGACAGTGTAGTGTTCTTTTTGTGCTCCTTCCCACCATGTAGATCTGTGGTGGTTTTTTATAGAAAAATTTTTCTCGGAGCCTTTTGGGCAATTTTTGGCTAGATGCCCTGCCTCAAAGCAGGATCGACATCTGAATAGGACACTTTCATAATCAATTTTCTGGTTCCACACATAGTCTTTACTTGTTAGGTTTATTTCAGCTGGGAATCTGGCGCTGAAGTCCATTTCCACACAGATGCGTGCATAGGTGGTTCTGGCATATTCCTCTGTTTCTGGGCACCTGCAGTAAAATTTTCCAATTGCATTTCCGATGGCTTTTAGCAAGGAGAGATTCCATAGATGCAAGGGTAGGCTTGGCAATCTCACCCAAACTGGTGCTGAGGTTATGACTGTTGTAGTAATTATTTAATAAAGGCATATGTGGTCTATTTCTTTTATTAGATTTAATCAATCAACTAGTTAATAGATATTATAATTAAATAATAATAGTAATTTTAGAAATTAGTATTTAATAATAAGAATAATTATTTATAATAATTATTATTATTATAGCATTAATAAATATTTATAATAACAATTAAATTAATATAATATCATTTAGCTTATTAATCAGTCATTTTGGAATTAACATTATAACATAGATATTATAATTTCCATTAATTAATTAATCAAATAATTATATAAATCATCTTAATTTCATCATTATTGAAATAAAAAATTAAAGGTCATATTAATTATTAAACATTTACAATATAATTAGTATCTAATTATAATATCTAAAAACTATTAAAAAATTAAACTATTAGAATTAGTATATATTAATAATAAAAAAATTAATTGCCTCATAATTGAATTTTATTATAATAATAATAAATTAATTAATTAGGATTAGAATAATAAAACTAGAAAAATTGATATATTCATTTACTAGTTAACTAATTAATAATGACAAATTGTCACTTTTAATAATATTATATGATATCTAAGAGTATTATAAAATGAAAAATTAGTTATTTATTTATTATTAAAATATTGGTTAAAAAATAATAAATAATAAATACAATTTATAAGAAGATAAATAAAAAATTTAAAGCTGACCTGATCTCCTTGAAATCAAATTATCTTAATACTATTTATCCTATCACTAAGCTCTTTTTCTATCATTGTTGTCCTGATGATGGATCCCTGTTGGGATTTGAAATGTTGACAAGTACGATTATTATTGTGGATGCTCCGAGATTCAACTTAAAAGAAATGAATCACATATGCCTAAAATACAATATTATTATTTTCTTTTACAGAAACGAGTAGTGGATATATTAGATACTTGGCCTTAATGCCAAAAATCGGATTACAAAAGGTGAGTCTAATTCCACAAGTTTCGCGCAACCATGCAAGGCCATGGCATTTATGCTTAGCTCACATCTCTTTTTGGCTGCTACTATGAGATAAATTTCAAAGATTTTTCCAAGTTTATGAATACATATGAACTGGTTTATCGAAAAGCAGTAAAACATGACAACTATCTAAACTAGGGAATTGGTTCCCATGTTTCCTGTCTGCCTCTGAGTAAGGCTCCAGTCGTAAGGAGGGCTGCTTTGTTGGCTTCAATGTCCACCTCCTTATTATTAGCTCTCAAAACATGATAAAAATTCAAATTCTGGAAAGATTCTCCAAGGTCTGTTATTCTGAAGATCAGCCTTGCAAGCCTTAGATCTGTTAGCTTAGAATGTGTCACCATAGCATTGATGATGACCTGAGAGTCCCCGAATACATTAGCCTCCATGATATTCAACACTTTCAAAAACTTGAGCCCTTGGAAAAGAGCCAAAGCCTCAGCTTGAATGCTAGAAGTAATGCCCAAACCCCAGGCGAAACTGTGTATCCTTATGCCATTTGGATTCAATATGACACCTCCTATGCTAGCTCTTCCAGTATTGGCCTTTGCAGCCCCATCAAAAAAGAAAGAGTATATCTGTTGTTTTGTATTTCAATCCTGGAATTCTTTTGCTAAAACTCTTATTTTCCAATCTTTGGGGAGGGAGATACCATTTGCAATTTTTTGGAACTAAAGATTGAGAGAGGTGCCCCAATTTATATCTTGTTGGCCGAGATTTAAATCGTCTTTATGGTCTCTCAGACACTCTTTTAGTTGGCATTTAATCTTAACTACCACAAGCTTAGCATCCTGTTCATAGTTTCTGAAAATCCTTTTATTTCGCTCAATCAAACCTGCCAATAGATTATTTTAGGAAGAGCAGACCAAGTAGCTCTGATAATTTTGTTTTTTGGGGGAGGTCCAGGGTACCTTTGCAGCGATTTAGCAAAAAGTTCGGGAATGGAGGAAGGCAACGCGAAGCTGGAACTCAAAGTTCCCAACAATTATGTCCAAATCTGCAAAGTGAAGGTGCATTCAAGCATCAAATGAATAACGCTTTCCTGATTTACCTTACAAAGGTTGCACCTTGAAGGACAATGGAAACCACGCTTCTGAAGATTTTCATCTGTCAAGATTTTGGAGTGACATAGCAGCCAATTGAAGAAGTCAATTTTAGGCAAGGAGGGATAATGCCAAATCCCTTTCCACGACTCAGGGTTCGTGGCCACATGAGGGCACTCACACAGCTTGGCGTAACCTTGAGCAACGATGTATCCACTAGCCAGCGTACCCCATCCTCGTGAGTCTCGATTTCGATCCAGCGAAGGAGCCAATTCGTGGAGTTTGGAAAGCAGGATATCATGCTCCAAGGATAAATCTGAGGACGTTTGAAGATTCCAACCAACCCATCCTGAACTCTGCCAAACTGAAATGTTCCACAGAGTAAGCATTCTAGCCTCATTCATCCATCTGCGCAACGCTTGAAGCGAACACCAGTCTCCCAGCGGCTCGTTGTTCAATATTTTGTCTATCCAAAGATTGATCCTTTTTCCATTACGTGGAACCCAAAAGGCATGAGTGTTGATGAGAGAGTAAGCTCTGTTGCAAAGCTTCAAAAAGGGCGTATTTGGATGTGTCCTAGGGTGATCTAGGCAGCGAGAACGCTAGCCTTTGAAATATTTTTTTCCAAAGAGCTAATTGCAGCCAGCCAGGATTAGGAGCAATAATTCTCTAGATTAATTTAGCTCCCATTGCAATATTATGGTAGCCAAGATTTTTGAAATTTAAGCCTCCTTCCAACACCCGTTTGGAGATGGATTCCCAGCTGACTAACGGAATCTTTTTCTCATTCTGCTTGCCCCCCTTCCAAAAAAAATTCTGAATGGTCTCCTCCATTTTTCTGAGAATACTAGAGGGAGCAAGAAGGATAGAAAACTGAAATAAAGGAAGACTGGAAAGAACAGGTTTAATGAGGACAGACTTACCAGCAATGTTAAGCCAGGAAAAGCCCCAGGCAAGCAACTTGTTCTTGTATTTCTCCAATTGGGGGAGCCAATCTCTGTTGTAAGCTCTCTTGAGGAAAACCGGAAGGCCCAAGTACTTGAAGGAAGTCCAATTTGCGGATGCTGCGAAACCAAAGGTTCTAGAAATGGAGTTAAGCAGGCTGGAAGTGGTGTTCCAGCAATAAATATGACATTTGCTATTGTTTAGATTGCTTCCCGAAACCATGCAAGACTCGTCCAAACCTCTTTTAAACCTGGAGGCCATAAGCACAAAAGTTGCTCCCAATAACAAGGTTTCATCCGCAAAGAGGGCATGATTTATGTTTTTAACCCCTCTTGCAATACAGAGTCCAACGATATCCTGATCTGCCCTTTTTTTGTCTAGGTAGAAACTAAGGACAGAGGCTTGAAGAACAAATAGCAGAGGTGAGAGAGGGAACCCCTGCCTGAGCCCTCTCGTGGCTTTGAAAAAATTAGCAGCTCTGCCATTTACTAAAGGGGCAATCCAAGGCTCCGAGATGCAAGCCCAAATCCATTTTATAAAATTCTCCCCAAATCCAAGCTTGTGTAAGACTTTCAGCAGAAAGCTATGCCTAACTCTATTGAAAGCATTTGCTAAATCAAGTTTGACAACCATACCTTTTTCATTGTGACTCAGGCTTGAGTGGATTGCCTCTTGGACTAGAATGAAATTGTCCACAATCGGTGTACCTTGAATGAAGCCTCCTTGGCTTTCTGGTATGATTTTGGGGAGGATGGGCTTCAGCCTATTAGCGATGAATTTGGTGATCAATTTGTAACCAATATTGCAGAGCGAAATCGAGCGAAACCTGTTAAAGGAGTTGGCCCCCTTCTCTTTGGGAATGAGAGCAAGAAAAGCAGAGGTTGTGCTGCCTCCGATTTTCTGGCAAACTTGGGATTTTAGAACCATTTTGTAGAGATCTTTTTCCACAATAGGCCAGCAAATTTGGAGGAATCTGGCTGAGAATCCATATGGCCCAGGGGCTTTGTCTAGGTCCATGGCAAAAAGGGCATCCTTAACTTCATTCTTGGTGGCTTTAGCTTCAAGGAGGAGATTCATTTCAGCAGAAATCAAGGAGGGGACCACGTCCATCATATATGAATTTTGATCCAGATTTATATCTTCACTATACAGGATTTTAGAATGAAGGGAGGCTGCTTTTTTTATGTTTGCATTATCCTTGTGAATGATAGAACCATCTTTGATTTCGGAAATGGAATTGGTACATTTCCTGGCCTGAGCTTGTTTGTGAAAGAAAGAAGAATACTTGTCCCTTGCTTTAAGCCAAACACTACAAGACTTAAGGCTCCAGTATTCTTCCTCAGCTAGACAAGCCTTGTGATAGTTTTGCTAAAACAGGGCTTCTTTATCGATAATCTCTTTAGTTATGTCAGTTGTTTCAGCTTGTAGATGGTGAATTTCCAGAGTGTGTTGAATATTTTTTCTTTCGTTGGCTGGATTGGGAAAAGATTTGGCCCAGCTTTTCAATGCCCTTTTCACTCTTCTAAGCTTCTCTTCCCAGACAAAAAAGGGGGAGCCTTTGACTGGCTGCAACGAAATGCCCTTAACTAATTGCATGAAGTCGGATTCCTTAGCCCAGAGCGGGCTAAATCTGAAGGGAATAGGTCCAAGATCAAGTTGAAACACGAGTTCCAGCTTGATGGGTTTATGATCGGAAGTACTGCAAGGGAGAATATGGACTCTAGCCTCTAATCCAAGAAGAAGAAAAGAGCTTTGAAGAAAGAATCTGTCCAACTTGGCAACTATGTGGTCAGAACCAATTCTTTTATTAGTCCAAGTGAACTTGCCTGAGGTTGGATTGATGTCCAGCAGGTCCCAATCCTACATAAGGTCCTCTACCCATTCCCTAGCCAGATCTCGAACAATGTTGCCTCCTCTCTTGTTTGTTGATAGGAGAGTCAGGTTGAGGTCTCCGCCAATGATGATATTCTCGAGATTAATTAGATCTACTTGGTTTCTTGAGTCCCAGCAGGCCTTTTTTCCCCGGCATTCACAGGAACGTGCACGTTGAAGAGACTAATAATCTGATTTGTATCTACATGCTGCAATTTTAAGAACAATCAATGAGAGTTGAGGGTCTCAGAAATGACTGAGATTTTGTTAGCATTCCAAAGGGTGTCCACCCCACTAGAAGCCCCTCGGGCTAAGATTGTTTTCGCCTCACATTTATTCTAGATTTTCTTACTTACCTGAAGGAAGGTGGATTCCTCCAATTTGGTCTCCTGGATGAGAAGTATGTTTGGAGATTATGTCCTGTTAAACTTTTGATGGCTTCTTCTTTGATTCTGCTCCCCATACCTCTACAGTTCTAGGAGACAATCTTCATCATTTGTATTTCTGGTTGGCTCCCTTGGAGCCTTGGGGTTGATTTCTCGCCATCTTCGGTTTTGTCGCTAATAGCTTCTCAAGAGTTGTTGGCTTCCTTGGAGCTTGCCTTTGAAAGTTTCCATCTCTCTTTTTTCCCAATCTGTTTTGCGGCCTCTTGTGGATCTCCTTGTCGAGGCTTGGGATTCTCCTATTTTGCCTTCTTCTTCGAGCCTTCAGATTCTTGCTCAACTTCCTCGACTTCTACAGTGTTTCTTTTGGAACTCTCAGTAAGGCTTTCCCCCTTGGGAGAAGAGGGGTACCTTTTTTGAGGGGGGTTGATTTTTGGATATCTTCTTCCTGTGTTTCCTCTATTTGTGAGCTTAGAGGGGTGAATTTATTTTCTTGCTCCATTCTGGCAGGGGGTTGCTGAGAAAGGGCTTGCTGAGGAGCTCTTTCAATTGTATCAACATGTTTTTGGGTTTTCTCGGCCCGCTTGACCTGATTCTAGCCTTCTTCTTTACCCTTATCTGGATCAGCATTAGTTGGGCATCCTTTGGTGAAGTGGCCATAGACATGGCATTTTCGGCACTTGAAGGGCAACTGCTCATAGTCAAGCTTCTGTAAATGATTCCAGCTTCCTACTTTGATTTTGATGGCTTCCAAAAGTCCCACCACTAGATCTACTTCTGCGCAGATTCGGCGTCCATTTGTTGAGATAGAGGCCCTGGGGGCCCATGAAATAGGGGTCATTCTGGAAGATCAGATCCTTGTCTTCCTTAGAGGTGAATTCGAAGAGAAAAAACCCTCATCCTAAGAAATAAGATGTGACGCTATTCTTGATCAAAGGAGCCCAGTTCTTGTTGACCCAATTCTCAGTGGACTTATGAGAAGGCCATAGTCCGATGAACTAACCGAGAAGTGCCCACTCAGCCAAGGACAGGGAGACTTGGATTGAAGTCTCTAGCGGTAGGGAGATTTTAGGAATATCTTCGAGCCTCTTGACAAATTTTGCAGCTTCATTCTTTTTCTTTTGCGGCAACCCGGCCAAGAGCTGAGAGAAGGCTACGGTAGAAGAAGGAGGAGGAGGAGGGGGGAGGGGGGTTGCCTCGGGCAAGCCCGAGAACTCCATGAATGTGAACTCCTCCCAGCGGCAAACGAGCCACACAGCAGGCTCTCAACTGAAGAGCGCAGGAAAGCAAGCCCAGGGCCTCGGGCCCACAAGGCAGAGGGCCCTAGGGCGCAAGCGCCAAAGCGCAAGCAGCGAACTAGGGTTTCGCTACCAGGGCAAACCGCTCCGAAATCCAGTTATTATTATTATTATTATTATTATTATTATTATTATTATTATTATTATATGTTATCCCCACCTTTTGTCATTATCAATACGTTGGTTGCAATTGGTACAACCATTTGTACTGGTAATTTCTCTGCTATCATACCCCATTTATATGATCAATACACCTTCAATTTGCATTGTTTACAAATCAAGTTGACACATTGCCACTGTAATAATTGTGTCATATTCTGCAACCATGGAAGAATTGCTAATCTAGGTTGCAACTCATAATTTTGCAACTAATAATTAAAGGTTAAAATAATATAAAAATAAAAATTTGCTTTTCAAGAAACGTTATAGATGAGAAAAAAATTGTTTTTCGCAAGAGTTACTAAAAAAGATTATTTAAAAGAAAAAACAATAAATATTCAAAAGGTATTTATAATTAAAAAAATACAATATCATACTCCAAAGTTCATTGATATATAAATATATTAATAAAAAAAAAAGTCAAAAGGTACCAAGTTTACTAAAGAAACAAGAATGGATTATAATATGGAAACGAAGGAAGGGAGATTTTCCTACAAAGGTCTTTCAATTATAGATTACAAATTAATTACATTAAAATGAAGTATCCAATGGAAAGAAATTAATATCACTATCAACACAAGCAACGAGAAAAATGACATCAATATTAATATGGTGAATCGGTTATTAATTCAAGAACCAAGCATTGGTGAAAGAAAATATATTTTTGGCAAGAAGGAATATGAAATTAATTATTTACAAGTGGCAGTTGATCATTATGAATATATTTTTCAATTCAATGTCGTAACTATGGTTAACAAAGAGATTGACATAATTCTTAGTCTACCTTAGTTTAAAGAATTGTGTATGTTCATGTTAAACATAGAGGAAAAAATTTTGATGTTTCCTTATAAAAGTAAGTTGATCACACTCCAAGACGTGACAACGAAGTCCAAAACGACAATTCCCTCATCAAAAAAAATTAAATATATTATGAAATTGATGTTTCAATATAATAAAAAACAATATCAAAGAAGCAGAAGGAGCTTGAAGAAGTCATCTCCAATAAAGACAAATAAATTTCGTGCCTCATAGATCACAATGAAAAATTGCTCGAACAAGTCAAGAAAGCTAAGGCCATAAAGAAATAACTCAAGAAATGCCTAACAGAACAAGAAGAGGAAAATTTGTGTTTAAAGAACCTTAATCAAACATTATTAGAACAAATCAAAAGTTTAAAAAATGAGGAGAAGGGCATTAAGAATAAAACCAACAATATATAAAGTGATGAACTTTCACGTACCAAGAATCACAACCAAAAGCTACTCACACAAATCAAGAAACTTAAAAATGATAAGAAATCATTGGAGAATAAACTAGAAGAAATTATGACAAAATTGAAATCTCCATATGAAACAACTCAAGTTGAAGAAAAAGGAATGAATATTGATCTAGTAAACATCACAACTTAAGAAGATGACAAACTAGTACAAGTGAAAACATATTCAAATGTTACAATTCAAATGACAGAGATTTCAAGTAAAGATCCAACAATTAACCAAGTGACTTATATACCCGAAGGAAATCAGATACCTCAAGTACGTCAAGAAATCGTCACAAACATGTTTAAAGGAAATCAAATCACAAGAATTCCTTGTCAACATCTGAATCACTGGAGCATACATCTCCATTAGTCTATAAATATGTATCGCTCAAAACAGAAACAACAAACATATGTTCTGAAGACCACTAATGTCAACACAATTCAACCTTGTGATAAAAAATCATCTGAAATATCCAGTACTATAACATTCCACAAAATATCAATCTAGGATGGTCAGATACATTCTTTGTTTGACATTTTTGTTTATCACTTAGAAGATCATATCATCTTGTATCAACAAATATGACAGTTTTGAGATGAGAAGACAATTAAAATAGAAAAAGAGATCAAGGCTTTTCATCAGTAAGCTTTGAGGACAAAGCTTTTCTAAAGGGGAAGGTATTATTATGAATAAAATATATAAAAACAAATAATAAATGTAATAATAGTTAATTAAACAATAATTATTTACTGAAGAGCCATGTCTCTAAGGACATGACCAGTCATGAAAGGGAACCTACCCAAACACTATATCTCATATCTCATATCATCTATATATTTCTATATAAATATTGTTGTCCTATCATGGACATTTACATATATTAGATCTTCTTAGAATTTTTTGCGTATACGAACTTTGTTAATTACATTTTCTTTTATAATGCCTCTTAATACCATATTAATACATCTATGGGGTTGTCAAATTGGTTTAGAAAATTCCTAAATATAAATGTGATGTAAACATGTATTAGGGTGAATTCCTCCCATATTACTATATTCCAAAGAAAATGCACCACAATATTTTTGTAATTTTTGAATCAATTTTTCTTTCTGAGATTCCTCAAGTTTGGAATTATGTTTAAATTTTTCCCTTGTTTAATCTCAACAGAAGTAAAACAAGTTTCTGATATTGAATTAGTAAATGATATAGAATCAAATAGTGTTAATCAAGTGTCTATAGTACATTTTTCCTATAATAAAAAATCCATTATATAATTGAAAGAAGAGTACCCCCAACCCCCGGATATTGAACAATATCAAAATTAGTAATGAAATTAGTGATTTGATTTTCTTCAATATCCTTATTTAAATTCATAGCTTGATTGATCGTTAATATTGGGTGTATTATTTCTTCATCATTATTTTCATCATCAGACAATTGTTTGTTTTCTAATTCAATTAAAGATTTTGAAGGTGGATACAAAGTAAATTTTTTAATTAAGTCACCTTGAGAGATAGTCATGTCTACATATTGATAACTAATAAATTCATTAGCTTTAGCTAACCAAGGTATTATTAGGATTAATGGAAGACCACCTAAATTATATTTAGGTTGTAATACCCTAAAATCAATTGGATATTCCTATGAACCTAAAGAACCTATAACATACTCTATTATTCCTTCAAGTTTTTGTGTAGATCTTTTTGCTAATTGTAAAAATGTGAGCGTGTGACGATGATCAGATAATTGTAATTCATCCATAGTTCCTTTTGTCATGAAATTAATTGCACCTCTTAGGTCTATTAGAGTGCCTGCAATCAAAATGTTATTGATATTAATTTTACCAATAAGACTACCAATGTCAACATATTTTTCCATAATTTTTTTCCTCACACTAGATTTATTAATTTGCCTAAGACTTGCATTGTTTATGTGTATTTTTTTCTTTCTTCCCCGTTTTCTTAAACATTCCTTGATTGTTTTAGCATAAATTTGAATATCCTTTCTTACTTGCAATGGAATAATTTTAATACAAATATTCTTTAATTCGTCCAATAAATCATATTCATATAATTTGATTTGATTATCCAATTTCAACTTTTTTGGAAAATTGAGGTTGATCTCCTCTAGAAGGAGAAGATTTTTTATTATTATGATAGAACTATTATTATTGTTTGATTGATTAGGAGTTTCCTCCTCAAATTGTTCTTTAATAACAACTAGATAATTTTGATGAATTACTTTCTATGATCCAAGATGAATGTAATTTAAATCAAGAGGAGTAATCATATAATTTGGAAATTTTTGTAACTTAGTATTGTAAGCATGTTGATCTAGCTTATTATTAGGATTTGGAATGTGTTATGAATATAAGTGATTAGGTCTAGGAGGAGGTTGGTTTGATGGTAAGTCAAAATGTTGTGTTTGTGGGACTTGTGGCCATTAAGGTTAAGTAAGATTGAATTGTTGAATTTATGGGGAACACTAGGTTTGTATAGGATATTATGGATAAATTTTCATATTCCATAAGTAGGTAGGCCTTCACCATCCTTGTCACAATGGTTAGATTTGAACTTGTCGTGGTGACCATGTTCCTAAGACATAGCAAGAATCCAATTTTTCTAGGGGTAACAATGTAAACTTTGAAACGGGAACTATAAACTCAAAACGGGAACTCTAGCCAAAAAAACGCAAAAAAAAACATCAAAAACAGTGCTAAAAACGAAAAGTGTGTATACTGGAACGATGGGTATTTTTTTTAGGGACAATTTTGAACATGTTTTAAAAATGGCAGTTAAAACAAAATTTTCGTGCAAAATACAACTTGAAAACGAAAAAGTGATTATACTGGAACGATGTTTTTTTTTAGGGTCAATCTTCAAAATTTAAAAAAAAAATGCTAGTAAAATGATCCAACAACATAAAAATGACTCATAACTTCTCATTTAACACCATATGGAAATCAAAAATTTTATTTCAAGATACGATGCATACACCAATTAGATAAACTGTCTTAAAAAATTATTCAAAATCACTCATATTTTCTTGCACACCATCAGAATTCACATCTTCAGATGAGTGACAAGATGCTGACAAAGATGTTCCATATTCTTCTCTTTCATCAACTAGTGCCCCATCTGAGTCCACATGCATGCCCATCATTTCAGGTTTCAAAATTCTTCTAGATCGACGACTGGTTTCAGCAGACTCCCATCTCAACATTGTTCCTTTTGGTAACAACCTTTTCAGAATCTATATCGTCTTGAAGCGAAGAGTTCCTCTCTTTGTTAAATTGAAGTCATAAATAAGTATATCAGCATCCTCCAATTTCAATATGTTTGTGCAGCAATGATTTATATTCGTACTCTTTCTTTTTCTCTTTCAGCCATTTTTTTTTCAACTACCATCTCTGGCTTATACACACCATTGAATGGGTGTGTATTTGTGGCATAGTGGCATACCAATGTACTTCAACACTTGTAACATCCTCATTTTTTGTAAAGACCTTTATAACTTTAGCAACCCAGAATGGATAGCCATTGGGATCTCCATCTGCTAGCACTGCGATCATGCAACCCTCCTTAATATCCTGTACTGAACCCCTGTAAAGGTCTTCCATGGCTTCACGTTGTACAGGAGACCTTTTGGAACCAATATACATCTCTCTTTCCTCTGTCTGTGAAGAATTAATAATACCTTGAGATTGTTACTGTTCAACAATGTTTATTTCCTCATGAGCATTCGACACATTTTGTGGCCAAATAAATGGATTTTTCAAAGGTATATCTTCATTTGTTGTTGTTGAAATGATATCACTCTGATTATTGAAAAATGACTCCCACCAAACTGAATCAGCAATGTCAAAGTACTCATATGTATATCTAATACATTTTTAGTTTCTTCTAGACAATCAAAATAATTTATATCTCTATTTTGTTTGTGTGCATTATGAACTTCACCAACTGATTGTAATAACAATATTTTTGATGCAAATATTGGATGTTCTAGAATGAACTTCAAAAATTGAAAACCTGATGACGGTGCCCATTCTGCAGTAGTTCAATACTTCTTGCCCCATATTAGTGTTTTCCCATCAATTTTTTTGATACGAAATTGATGTTGGAAGCTAATGTCATTAAGTTGTTCAATGCATTTCCCCTCACCATATGATCCCATAATAAACCTTCGCATGTCAACAGTTTCTTCCAACACATCAAAGTAGCTCTGGCAGTTGATTCTTAATACATTCAATTAATGAGCAAAACCCCCAAAATCCCTTCCTCCTCAATGTGACTAAAAAACGACTAAACATCTGATCAATATGGTCATGAGTGTGCCCAACAAGAAGGAAACCAACCTTTACCTTCTGAAAATTCTCAATTCAACAAGCATGTTTAGATATCCCAAAACAACCTGATTTTTGTTTTCACGGCAAGTGTTGTCCAATTGTAGATACAAAACTTCAGGAAGATTACCAGACCAATGAGAAAGCACATCATGAATTATGGTTATGGTCATATTTGCATCACTATGAATATTTGGAGCTGTGAAGTACACCTTTGGAAACATTTTCCCATTGAAGACCATACAACCGACCAAGTGATACTGAATAAAATTTTCCTCCTGTAAATTTTTGGGTGTGCGAACAAAATGTGGTAAAAAAAATTTCTTCTGGTCCATACCATCAATTATCAAACCCAAATATTTATTCAGATTATCATAACACTTATTCCGATGCTTGTACAGTTTTTTCCTTTCATTTGTTTGTTGTTCGCGATGCTCCTGAAGTTCTTTGACAACTGAATCTACACAACATAAAAGAAAGCCTTTAAGAAATATGTTTTCATACTTGATGAATATACAATTTTAAAAGTTAAATTTATGAATTCCTACCTCTTTCTGACCCTTCACATTTGTCCCTTTTTTATTTAAGAGAAGCACATGTACTGCAAATCCCCATCCTTGTCTTCTTAGGAATACGGACATTGTTGAATTATTTCTTCCATACCTTCATGAAATATTGATATGTAATAAACCAGCCATGTCCCTCAGCACCTTCTACATATTCTTTGTATAAGTTGTAGATTTCTTGTCTTGAAAAATTATTTGGAATATGTATCGTCTCTCTATTTGGCATACACTCTCCATGCTTTGAAAAGAAATCTTTCATCCATGACATTGCAGTATTTGATAATGG
>APFE030513206.1:0-12679 GCA_000404065.3 Pinus taeda
AATATGGGCCCATGCTTCACTTCAAAAAACACGAAAGTGACTTACATCTGGTTTAATGGAACTCCAAGCTTCTTCTAGAGTGATATTCTTTAGAAACTTAGTAGGAGTGCGATTTATTATATAATTTGCACAATTAATTTCTTCGGCCCAAAAACTAAGACTGAGTCCTTTAGATTGCAACATACAATTAGCCATTTCCTTTGAGGTGCAATTTTTCCTTTCAGCTACACCATTTTGTTGTGGAGTGTATGGAACAGTATGTTGCATTTGAATTCCATTTTCGGTGCAAAAGTTGATGAATGTGTTTTTAACATATTCTCCACCATTATCAGTTCTTAGCTTAAGAATTTGATGTCCAGATTGTTTTCCAACAAAGGCTTTGAAGGCCAAAAATGTGTTAAATACTTCGCTCTTGAGTTTTAAGAAGTATACCCAAGTGCGTCTGGAGAAATCATCAATGAAAGTTAAGAAATACTTGCAGCCAGAGAATGAAGCAACAGAAAGTGGACCACACAAATCACTGTGCACAAGCTGTAAAGGGGCTGAGGCGTGCCAAGAGGCACGTTTTTCAAAACTGTCCCGATGATGTTTTCCGAGTACACATCCGGAACAAACACCATCTCTGCAAGATACCATAGGAAGACCTGTCACCATATTTTCTTTACATAGATGCTGAAGGGAGCGATAGTTTAAGTGACCAAATCGCTCATGCCTAAGTTTGCTCACTTCATCATTATGAGCAACAAATACTGAGGGAAGATTTGATGACCCACAGTTATGAAACTTATACAACCTTGTGGAATCATCAGCAATACCAGTAGCTAGAATCTGTTTAGGATCTCTTAGATCCTTGATTACAACATCATGAGGTGAAAATTCAACAATTTTACCTTCACCTGAATGAGTTATCTGATATACAGATAGAAGGTTGCTGGATAAGGTTGGAACACATAATACATCATTAAACTGACCATTGTCTAGATGAACAGTTTCAGTCCCTACAACATTAAGAGATCTATCATCACCAACATATATATTTTTGGTGTTACAATCATTTAAAGAAGAAAACATGGCTTTGTTTTTGGCCATGTGATAGGAGGCTCCAGAATCAATGAGCCACTCATGAGAATGAGAAGAAGAAGATACATTTAATGCATAACCAGACTGAGATGATTGACAACGACATGCAGAAAGTGCCATTCCTGAAGATGAAGTTGAAGTTGAAGTAGAAGAATGCTCCACATGGATGTTATGTTTCTTCATTGCGGCTTCAAAGGCTTCCATCTTCTTAAAGCATTTAGATTCTAAGTGGCTATCTCGATTACAAAAGTTACAATGTCTATCAGTCTTCTTCCATTTGTTTTTATTGGTCTTATCATTTTGCTGAAATGATCTTTCATTTTGAGACTGAGTTTGCTTAGGACCCTTGTTTGGTTTAGGACCATTCTTTTTAGGATATGACTTCTTAGGATTCTTTAAATTTGGTTGCTGCTGGGCGGCTAACTCTTTCTTGGAAGAGTTTCCAAGATTAAGAAGACCAAGGTGTAAGAGTTTTTCTTGTTCTCTTATTAAAGAATCACAAAAAAGAGTCAAAGGAAGGGGCCTTGTAGTCTTTTCCTTGACAAATGAAAGCTTCCCTTGTAGAATGGAAGGTGGAAACAAATACAGAGTAGGCTGGTCCCAACTTAGTAAGGATGGAATAAATAAAGTTACTATCTTCTTTCTTAACCTTAACACCTTCCAAGAGATATCTAAGGGTCTTGAATTTGGACAAGAAATCTTCAATGCAAGAAAAATTATTAGGATCCAATGTAAGCAACTCATTTTCAAGTTGATGGGCTCTAATTTCATTTTTAATCCCAAAACCTTTAGTGATTTGTTCCAATGCTTCATGAGGAGTATCAAGTTCTGCAATATAATCTAAGATCAGGGGAAATAGACATCCCTATCAAACCACGTGCTTGATCTTGTCTATTTTCCCATTTATCAACCTTATCTTCATCCTTTGGTTTCTTCTCTTGGCCTGTGGATATTCTGTAGAGACCTTTACTTCTAAGTAAATCTTCCATATAGGCTAACCATTGGAAGTAGTTAGTGCTGTCAAAAATGACTTGGCATGGACTTTCCATTTTTTAAAAAAAACTGAAGCTGAAGATGCTGAAAGTAAGTGTTCCAATGGATAGATCTCGAAAAATTAGGCTGTTTTAAAAAAAACGGCTCTGAAAAAGGCTTCAGGATGAAGAAGTTATGGCTTTTTGAAAAATTTTGTTGAAGTTGCCGGCAAAGTGCGCGAATGTGCGGGAATGAAAAAAAACGCCCCCACAAAATGGAGATTTGAACCCAAGACCTCTACTCTCTTAAAATAGCTTTGAACCAATTGAGCTATACAAAAAAATTGAGAGAGAGAGAGAGAGAGAGAGAGCGGGGGGGGCTTGGATTGCGTGCTTGCCTTCAGAAAGCTCTTTTTTCCTACAAAACAAAAACACAAAACCCAACACGAATATGCAAAGAAAAACAAACCTTACGGCTCGAAGTTAGCTTTAGCTGGAAACTAAATATTTTTCTCAATGTTTCTGATTTTCCAAGATCACACTAAGATGCAGGGAAAAGAGCATACGCATGAGAGAAAAAAAAACTTCCTTTTTGTTTCTGATTTGCCCAGATCGCACAGAGTCGCAGGGCAAAGAGCATACGCAGAAATGAAAGGTATAGATTCGGTAATAAAAAATGCTAAATAAACAGAAACCGAAATAACCAAAGAGAAAATAACAGTAAACTGCAGATAAACACTGTATACCTCCAGATCTTAAAAATGACGCAGATAGGGCTACCGGAAACCTTTTCGCGTGAAACGAAAGGGGTTCCTCACTGGAAAAGATGCTCCGAACACAACAGAGCAGTCCTCTCGGCCCGAAAACAGTCAGAAACAGTAGATCTAGGAAACGACAGCCGCATGCAGTTCTACCGGCTTCAGATTTGGATCACCAACGGAAGCGGCCCTCAAATAGCTCTGATACCATGTAGGAATTTACAGGGTAAGTTCCTCAGACAGAACACCAGAAGGACACCGCTCACAAACAGATCACAGATCAATACACCAGTATTTTGACGTGGTTAAAACCCTCAGAGAGGGAAACAGTCCACGGCCTGCGCCAACGTGGCTACTACAGGCAATTTTATTAATAAAAGAATGAAAATTTACATAAGCTTCTCTCATGCACGGTGAACCTACAAATGACCCTCCATGCGCTTTAAATAGAATTCATGGACCAAACAGGTGTCAAGCCACAGATCAAGTGTCGGTAATACCGAGGAGAGAATGAACCGGTCGGATCACTACATATCGTGACTGTCGGATTGTAAGTTACAAAATGTACAACGGTAAAGAAACACACTTTACCTAACTCTATACCTAACTCTATACTAGACCAAGTTGAACTTAACTATTTCCTATGTGTCGGAATATCCTAACAGACCCAAGAAATTAATGCATATGAATTACATTTCATCTTTACTTCCCTTCTTTCTTTTCCTATCATGCCAACAAAAAATTGTCCATATTTTAGGTAAAAAATTGTGTCTTTATACCATTCATATGCAACTAAATATTGATTTTCATTGTCTTCATTATGAGCTTCAATATTTACTACCTCAAATGCTTGAATTAATTTACATAAACCTTGTCCTTTGATAACTTTAAAATAATTTATGTCTACGTCAAATTCTTGCAATTTTGCAAGTCAATTTTCGCATTTTCCCTCTTTGAATTGTTGACTTAACATCATTTTAACAGGTGCATAAGGTACATATGAAATGGCATGGGAATTCAATGTATATCTCCTAAAATAATCAATTTCATTTACTAGGAAAAATATTGTTTTTCCAACAAAGAATATTTCAACTCATGATCTTGGAGGGATTTACTCATATAGGCAATTTGGTGTTCTTTCTTCAAAGTTCTTCTTTGATTCAAGACAACAACAAAGGTGTCATCAATTGTAAAAGTTTATAAGATGAAGTCATTTGGATAATCAGGACTGACTAATATTGGAGCTAAATCAATCAAAATTTTAATGTTGTTAAAAGTTGTCTATTGTTCACTTGTTCAATCAAACTTTTCATCCTTCTTGAGTATTTTATTGACTAGTTTTTCTATTGAGGCATAGTTAAGAACCAGTGTTCTGACAAAATTGATATTTCCAAAGAATAGTTGTATTCCTTTACATGTAGTTGGAGCTTTCAATTCTACAATTGGTTTAATTCTTTCAAGATCAATATATATTCCCTTTTGAATAACAATATGACCTAGTATCCTTCCTTCTGATATGGCCATCAAACATTTCTTTGGATTCAATGATATTGCATATTTCCTTCATCTTTGAAAAAAATGTTTCGAATATAAGTAATGTAAATTTCTCAATTTGGAATAATTAGTTAGGTCATCATGATAACATGCTATAATCATTCCAGTTAGATCTTTAAAGGCATGATCCATGGCCCTCTGACTAATTTCTCCTACCTTTTTTAACCCAAAGGGCATGGGCGCATACACATACATTCCCCATGGTGTAACAAAATTTGTCTTATGTATTTCATCTTATGACACCAGAATTTGATTATACCCTGCATATTCATCTAGCATGGACATTATTGCTGAGCATGTAACCAACTGGAGCAACCTATCTATGTTTTGAAGAGGGTAATTATGTTTTATCGAAGCTTTATTTAGGTCTCCAAAATCAATAAAAACCCTGATTTCCCCATTTTTCTTTATGACAACAAAATTATTCGATTTCCATTTAGAATGGAATCTATTTAAAATAATCCTGGATTTCTCCATTTTATCAATTTCCATATTAACCATTGCTTTAATATTTGGATTTATTATTCTTGGTTTTTGTGTAATTGGCTTCACATTTTCCTTCAGTGGAATTGTATGTTGGATGACCCTTTTGTCGTATTGCTTAAGATCTTGATAATTCCATGCAAACACATCCTAGAATTATTTAAATAAAACCAAATACTATTCACTTTCATCTTGAGAACAATCCACTCCAAGGCGTATCCATTTAGGATTTTCTATATTTTCTGTACATTTTTCAAAGGTAATTCTTTGGTGATGCTCCCACTTGATCATTCCAATTAAGTAATGTTTCAATTGATGTTGAAATTTTGTTGTTAATATCTTGTTCCTCACTTTCTTCATCATCGAAAAAATTGAAGAATGTGATATTCACTTTCAAATACTTTTAGATATTCTTGATTCTCTGGAAATGATGGTCAAAACAACATCTCAACCTTAAAAGAATCAAGACCTGAATTTGGGAAAAAAGAGAAGCAATGATGAATAATGAATCAACTTTGTGATTTTGATCTCTTGGAATGAAGGATATTTCAAATGACTCTAAATCTTTCAAGAAATCCCACACCCTTCTTACATAAAGTTTCAAATTTCCCTTTTTAGTATTATAGTTTCTATTAACCTAATTAGTAATTAACTCTGGATCTCCCATCACTTAGACCTTTCTTATTCCCTTCCGATGGGATAGCATTGAATGGTTAATGGGTGCTTTGTATGTCACTTCATTATTTTTACATTCAAACTGTAATATAAAGGAATTTGGAATATGTTCTCCATGTTTCCCTTCCATAATAAATCATTCTCTTGAACCATTACTTGATACAACATCGTCGAATAACATTTTCTAAGTGTCAGGTTATAAATATTGATAACTACTTTGTACAACATCTACATCATTAAGGATGGCATAATTAGCCATGTATGTGTCTTCATACTCATTAGAACATCAATTTTTATTTTTTACTTTTAAAGAAAATAGGATTTCTTGGATCTCGTGGTATTCTTGTTAATAGACCATAATTACCCGAGATCATCATGTAATTTCCTTCATTCATTAAATAGCCTCCAAGTGGGAAGCTCCATTCTTGTCCCAAATCTAGTATATATATGCAACTAGCAGATAAAAAACAAGAACCATGAAAAGTGTTGTAATATGAGGAGCAAACTATATTTTTCCACAAATATCCTTTACTTCCCCATATGTAATCACTTTCCTTGAATCAATTGCATATATACTCTCTTCGATATCATAATATCTAGTATAATCCAAGCCTATGGATTTCATCATGTGCAATGACATGTTGTTATTAGTAGTTGCACTATCAATCAAACAATTATGAAAAATGAATTCAAGAGTTTGAGGGATATATAAAAGGGAGGCACCTAACCATGTGATTTTCCTTGGATCAATGTATTTACTTTTGGCTAGTTCATTGTAGCAGCTCCAATCCTTGTATTTTGGAATTCTTCACCCTTAAGCTTTGGTATACGAATATCTTTTTGTTGAGGGATTTTGATAACCCTAGAAAAGTAAGGTGATTTATAATTTTTGCAAATCATCCATTATATTGCCAGTCATATTTCTTAAGTCTTGATATGGTACAACTTTATGGTGTGACTTACTGGCTTGTGCCACTCTTTTTTCTTGATATAAACTTAGATTTCTCATCATCATTTTACCCTTTGTTTTAATCAACTAAGTTCAAGTTTGGACCAAATTTACTAGATCGACATATTCTTCATCTTCTTATTCACATTGTTCCTCAAAGGATAATATTGTATCATCCCCCATCTTGATTGCTTCTCAAGGAGAAGGATTTTCTTGAGGCTCATGTTCCAATTCATGGGAAGAATCTTGTTCTTGAACTTCTTGGTCATCAAATATTACTGCACTTGGATTCTGATATATTAGCGGCCTTGGACCTCTTGGTGGAATATAACCCAAATTTTTATCTTTGGGTGGTCCAATGGTAGATTGTGATTGCAGCCTTTTCCCACCATTTTTCCTTAGCCAAAGGATTTCATTTTTCATTTGTTTCATTGTTCTATTCAATGGTGGAAATCCTAGAATCAACATTCAAACAAGATGATTCCTCATGAATTAGTATATTTCTTATATTTGGGGGAATGCCTTGAAAAATACCTCTCCCTATGTTGGTTTCTTTTATATTTTAGGCTTGAGTTGTTTTTTTTCAATCTGTGACTTTGAGGGGACCCTTCTCCCATTGTGTCTTCCCAAAAATGATTTCTAAATCGACATCTGTACCATATCTTCTACCATCTCTTGGGCCTTCATCATTGTGTCCTGTAAAGCCTCTATCTATGCTGATCTCACAACATACTTGAACTTTGAAGGAATAAAATTCATATAACTCCCAAATATCACAATATCATTGGGACGAGATTGCTCAAACATCAATTGTATAGTTTTGAAAAATATAATATTGAAATCTCATTTTTTTCCAATTTTTTGAAGTTTGATTTGGGAAAATTGAGTGAGAAAAGTGTGGTACCGTATCAGAAAATAATATTGACAATGAATGTAGTTTTGATATCATCAAAAGAGGCGATAGAACCAGTAGGAAAATACAAGTACCAATCATAAGAATATTCTTTGTGTGTTTGGAGAAAATTTTTTACCATTACATAATATTGAATAATTATGTAAATGTCACAAATTGATAGGAATTGGTCCATATGTTTGTTTGGATCCTTGTTATCAGCTTCGTTGAATACAAGAAATACCCTTGTTATCAGCTTCGTTGAATACAAGAAATACCCCAAAATGTAATAAAGGAAGAGGATGTTGTTCACCCTATAATGCAAATGGGATCACTCTATTCCTTCTTATCATCCTATTGGTTCTTCTATTCATTCTTCTTATCTTTCTTCTCTTCTTTCTTCTTCCATTTCACTATAACTTGAGGGAAAGAAGAGAGTCACTAATTTGTTAGAGGAGGCAAAAACCTCTTCTGCAATTTTCTTATTATGACTTCTTGTCAACAATCCTTGAAATTTGTTGGAATTGTCCATTTTAAATTCTACTGTCATCAGGGATCTGACTATCAATATTTCTGGGCACTGGTAACTTTTATCAAGCTAAAACATCCCAATATCTTTCATGTTCTTCTATATTTCTTGATTTTCACAATACAAGATTGAATAAATAATTCAAAATGTTTCTTTGACCATCAAGTCTGATGAGAATATGAGGTTGGAAAATATTCATTTAATTCATTTACTAGTAAATGGATATTGATTTGTTCGATCCCCAATGGAGTCACTGAAAATGTTGATTTTTTTTCTAGTTAGGGGAACATTCAACCTCCTAAGTCTTGAGTGTAGGTCCCTCTACCTTTTTAGAGAGGTGATACTCGTCTTTATGAACACTCTCAAATAAGTTGGAGTGAGATTAAAACATTAACATATGCACCTGTGAGTGGACCAGGTGATTTTCAAGAATGCAAGGAAAATAATAGCAAGATATGTACAAATTAAAATTTTAAGCACGATATCCATCCTTTCTATCACATCAAGAAAACATCATTGGCACATATCAAAAGGGTAGACACAAGATAACGAAGTTCATATATTTGAGAGCTATAGAATAATTTTATTCATATAAAATGGAAAAAAATTAATGAGATTCATACAACTTTCAACAAGTTTATGAACCACAACTAAATTTCTCTCTTGAAAATGAGCTCTCTACAAGAGTAAAAAACTATTGCAGATTTAAGTTTTGAAAATTTCTAGTACCTAAGGAACTCAATAAAATCCTGACACTTATTCACAATTTAAATGCATTAGACCCAAGGGAGATTGGGATTGGGCTCATGTGAACCCTAACATAAATAAGATACCTGGAAGAATAAAATAATTGTAGTCAAGGATTAGCTTAAATGATGAAGAATACAATCAATAAAGCTGAATGATCAAAGGCTGGGAAGAATAAGAGGCTATTCTTCAAGAATTAAAAAAATACTCACAAAATGTGGAAGGATGGAATCTCTTGATGCTGAAGTCTCTAATGTCATTTATTGTTGATGATTAAGTCATTATAATTATTATTTGATAGTTATTTGGAATTAACGACTTCTTGGAGTAACTGCTTGAACCATTCTTCAATGTAATATTTCATCAAAGGAATTGTGATATCCATTTTGACATGTTGATTAATTATTTCCACCTTGATTTCCTAGGCATCCTCTTGCAATTGTGCAATTAGGGAAGATTCATCTTCTTTTACATTGACAAAATTAATTAACGAATTTTTAATTTCCTCTTCAGAAAAATCAATTATATTATCAAATTCTAACCCCATTGACTCCTTTATATCATTCAACTCAACCTTCAATATGTCGTTTAGAATTAATTCGGAATCTCTTACCATGCGAAGACCATGTAGATCATCAATAACTTTTATTTCCTTGAGAAAGACATCACTTCTTCTATCATTAATTTTATTGCATTCAAAATTAATCTCCTCTAGTATATTAATTTTTGCACACCATCCGACTTGAATCTACTTCAATATTTTGGGTCCAAGGAGATTCTGTTGTTGTCTATGTAATTCGTTGAGTGAACCAACCTTTTGAATAAAAGTAGATAATTCATTATCTGTAAAATTTCGATCATGATCAAGGTCTTTAGTAAGCTAGTCAATACATGAGTAAATTCTTTATGCCAAATTTCTTGAATGAGAAGTTATTTCCCATACATCTTCAATAATCTTCAATATATTATCAATAATATAATATTTTAAAGTTATATTATCAACATTTCCGAAAGATGTCGTTAAAATTATTATGGATCACAGAAGTCTTAACTCAAAAATATAAGATTTAATGTCTTAAGTTAGAGCTTGGAGGAGGAGTTGTGGGCTTCTTGCCTCTTTCCTTGTTTCTTCCTCCCATGCTTGTGTTGGTTTCTACAATTGCTTTTGTAGTATGACTAGGTAACTATTCGTCTCTTAATGGACCAATATGACTTTATCTGCTTTCTTATGTAATTATTGTGAACAAGTTTTCATATCCGACTGTAGTTAAGTGCTTAGGAAATATTCCCTCTGGGTCAAAACCCTGAATGGCCTTTGCTTCATTTAAATTAAAAGAATTCAAAAACTGAGAAAATTCTTCAAGATGGACTGAATTTTTTACATTTATCTCTCCAACAGTAAAACGAAAGGAAATAATTTGTTCTTCTTTTACCACTCGAATAAACCTAACCAAGGGTGATATCGCTTGCAAATTTCAACAACAAAATGTTTTTCCATGACAAATTTAGGTAACAACAATGGCTTGTCCTGGAATTGATAGATTTGAATTATGGTATTGTCTTCTCTTTCTTCATGGATTCCCTTTCCCCATAGGAAAGCTTGTACTTGTCCTGATATCCATGCAGGCTCTTGTCCAGTTATTAGGTAATTAACTTCTTTCACAAATAAATATCGAATCTGGCAAAAGTGAAAAGGGGCTTTGTGTCTCCAGAATACTAGATACCAAAACTGAACTGGTTCTTCATCAAGATTGAAGTTACTCTTATGGGGTAGGTTGTTGAAAACATGACAAGATACAAGAGTTGTTATCAAATAGTTTGTCATGAAAAACCTCTGGGTTTTGACAAGTTCACCAATTGGAATGCTGGCTCATTTGAAATGAGGTTCACCTAATCAAATAAAGAGTATCTTCTATAAGAATAGTATAGAACATAGAGTAAAAATCTTGGAACGTTACTTGTGGTTTCTAATCCCATTACTTGGGAGAAAAGCTAAGAAAAATTTATGTACGGTTCTATAAATATAAAAATATCTAAGAAATAAATGTTAGAGGGAACTTGTGAAGCCGATGAGATGAATTATTGGAAAACATTCATTTTGCCAGCTTGAGAACCCAAGAAATGGACGACTTCATACAACTTCAATAACATATTTGGATCTAGAAATTTGAATATATTTATGAATGCTTTAGGGGTTAGAGGAATTAGATTCCTCTTCAATCATACTCTAATTATCCTTGTCTTTGGATTGAAATGCCATGCACAAAGATAGACTATTTCTTTGAAGTAAAAAAATTGAGGAACACATGTAGCATTTGCTATGCCACTGTTCCAAATTTTATTATTCTTTTTGCTGCTTGACCGATAAATTCACATACCATTGGTATGCAATGAATAGTGAAACTTCATATCCTAATAGGAAAGTGAGTTAAAAGTGTCACCACAACTTTATTCCTTCTTTATTTTGGTAGCCATTTTCCATTTGCACTTAGGAACATGTGAGTAATTATTGACATTCTTAGTGGCTCTTAGCTGTGAATTCCTCATTCTCTCATATAATTACTAGCTCTTACCTTATCATGTGTGATTTCCATTAGATGGGACAAGCCAATAAATATAAATCTAATACATTAAGGCTATGGTTTGTGGGAGATGTTGGGAACAAATATTAAACTATTAAAACCATAACATCTGTTTAACTTGGAGATTAGTCCACTTTTAATATCCTAGATATTAGTACCATGAACAAGAAGGAAATTTATGAGGTGAAGTGATTACTATGCTATGCAATCTTTATCATCTTGACAAGTGGGATACAGGTAATTAATTATGTGAAGTGGGGAATTGCACAAGAATGGAATATGAGGGAAATAAGATGTGTGGAAGAAGGATATGCGTGAAGCAGAGGGTCATGCAGGAGGGAAGACATATGCCGGGAGAAGGAATGTGCAGAGCGGGGAATAAGAAATTTTTTATGCACAAATTAAATTGACTAAGTATAAAAACACTTAAAAATGCGCAAGTTTGGGGGTCAACTTTAGGCAACCACAATAGAGCTACATAGGCTCGGGAGAATAGGTGGCTAGAAATATTTAGATAATTGTCTTTCGGATCCATCACATAATTGAAATAATTGTCAACATGTTTCGAGCCATCTATTGTGGTTCATCATCAGGATGATTTAGACGTAGAGATTATGATTTGACAGGGATATAAAAAGAGCTAGGATGAAAACTAGGTAAAAAAACAAACAAAAAAGAGATAAACCGTTAGAAAATAATATATAATTAACGACTAGAAAACTAATAATAATATAAATTAATAAGTATAATTAAATTAATAAGTAAGTTTATATAAGAAGATTAAGATAAAGTAATTTAAAGAATAATATGAATCATCCAATTATATATTATAAATAATGACTAAATATTATTAATAATAAAAAGTAATTAAATAAAACAAATAAAATAAGAAAATGAAATAGAATATATATATATAAATTAATAATATTATATGAGATTATAAATTAATTGAATAACTTTATATATAGATAAACCAAATAGCAAAAAGGGCGAGTAAATTAGGATGAAAGAATAATAATAACTTTATTCTAAATAAATAACCAGCTTCTTTAATAACAATAAATAATATTTATAAGTATATAGATATTTAATAAATATATATATAATAGGAATTATAAAATATTATATACATTAATAGATAATATATTTTATACGTAAAAGAAAGATTAACAGCAAGATTATAAAATTATTAAAAGTATATAATAATAATAAAAATAAAAGGAAATAAAAAGGTAAAAAGATAACCCACGAGATAAGTATAGAAAAAGAAAGAGAATAACAAAATGATGAAAACTAAAGAATCAAGAAGGCAAATTAAGAAGAATATCGTGAAGAGAGAGAAGGAATAGGAAGTCAAATTAAGAAGAATATCTTAGAGAAGAGAGTAAAGATCTATTTTCTTTGGATTCTCCAACCATTATTCGTGTCAAAGATTATTAAACATATGTTTTTCTATCTA
>APFE030513210.1:16684-59108 GCA_000404065.3 Pinus taeda
ATCTCACATAGAAACTTGATGTTTCTATCTTTGTAAAATATCTCTGTATTATTATTGAGTATTCAGCTCAATCAATTCATTGAATTCATTTGGAAATCCATATGCGTGTTTCGCACTGTTTTAATGATTAGACAAACTAACTGATAACACTTCATCACTCATACCTGAAATGGATGCCGAACCTGTATCTGTCGTGTTTGCTTCTTTCTTCTCTTTCGAAGAGTCTTCTTTGGATGTTTGCTGTCTCTTCCAACAGTGCTTCTTCAAATGTCCCGATTTGCCACAAAACCAACACTTTACCTTACTCCTCTTCCCTTTCGATTTTGAACGCGATTTGTTGTGTTTATTGAAGCGTCTTTCTTTAGAACGACCTCTGACCATCATTGCTTCTAATGTCGAAGTTTCTGAATTTGACCTCTTCCTTGTCTCTTTGGACAACAAAGCTCCAACAAGATCATCAAACTCAAGGGTTTCTGATGAACTAAGACTTATAGAAGTAACAAAATGATCCCATGACTCAGGCAATGAGCATAATAAAGTTATAGCTTTATCTTCTAATTCAAATTTTACTTCTATACTTTCTAACTGCACCAGGAGAGTATTAAAGGTATTCAAATGATCAGTAATAGATGTACCTTCCTTCATGCGCAAACTGTATAACTGTCGCTTCAGAAGAATCCTATTGGTTAAGGATTTTGTCATGTACAGCTTTTCAAGCTTTGTCCACAAACCAGCAACAGTTTTCTCTGACACGATGTTAAACAAAACATCATCCGACAAACACAATCGAATGCTGCTCAGTGCTTTTTCATCCAAGTCACTCCATTCATCATCTATCATGGTGTAAGGCTGTGTTGCTTTTCCCAACAAGGCCCTCGCCACGCCTTGTTGCATGAGTAGATCATACATCTTCACTTTCCAGATCTCGAAGTTGTTTTTGCCATTGAACTTCTCGATCTCAAATCGAGCACTTTGAGTTTTTGCTATGTTGTGTCACACAAAATTTCCAATTGAAACTTTTAATAAATGAAGTTTTTATTTAAAAAACTGCCTTCCATCAATAAAATGCCTTTGCCTTCAAATATCATGGCATATTATCATTTAAAAAACGGAATATGATATAAATATAAACAAAACAAAAACGATGTATTATTTATTTTACTTTCTTGTTCAGATGTATACCTGCGTAATGTGAATTTATAGGCCTGAACCTTGAAATTGTCCTCCCCAATTTCTCAATGACACCATATAATATCTCTAAACGCCAATGCCAACAACTGCTTTTATTCAAACACAAAAATCACTGTCGATTATGCACGCGAAACCAACTATTCCTATTGAAACTTTTGCATTTGCTTGACGACATCGTATTTTAGAAATGGTGAATGAGACAGGTACAAATATGTGATAAGAATGAGTGGGCACAATCTTCGACCAACACTTAGACACCGTAAACATTTGCTTTGTCCATGCCGATACTCGCTTTTTATAAAGCTGGGACATCAACGTCCAGAAAGCACGCTTCACTGCTCCAGTAATGCTAGTATACGCTTCACTGCTCCAGTAATGCCAATATATGCTTCACTGCTCCAGTAATGCCAGTATACGTAACAGGACAAGTGTTGATGCGTGTGACGAAGAAGATGTTCACGAATTAATTAGTTTACAACCAATGCAAATTCACCATTCAACGCTGCTCTTAACACAGCCTTAACCAAATCACCGTGAATGTCCTTTTTGTGCCTGATAATGTCCAGTGAAGTCCAGCAGGATTCATCAATAAGTGAACATGACACGCCGCACTCCTACACGATTTTAGAACGTTCAAAGTCCCTTGGATTGCACCAGCGACTATCTTTAAAAATGCTGTCAGATTGAATCACCGCAACAGGCAGCTCAACCTGCTCTGATACCAATTGTAGGACCAAACAACGCACTGAGAAAATTAAATAAGCATACACAACACACACAACCATAAAAAACATAGATTTTAACGTGGTTCACCCAACCAATCTGGGCTACATCCACCAAGCAGAGGCATCAACAATCTTATTATTCAACAGGAGATTACAACAATATAATTCCTCACACCCTCTCAGCACCAGTATCCTCTACGGGCTTACATTTTTATAGCTGGAGTTGAAAACTGAATCATAAATTCTCTCACAACAAATATAGGATGCAATAACTCCTCCTCAGGAATAAATGGAGCTAATTTAGTAACAAATTCTATTGTTGTCACATTCATGAGATTTTTTTCCAAAATTAATTAACAGAAAATATCAACATGGAATACATGTTTCCAAGCCTCCTTGCAATTTTTGAGGCTTAGAGCACATCCGATGCTACCAGAAATCAACACTCGCTCTTAGCGAGGAATGTGCTCTAGCAATATATGTTGTTGCACACTGCTCTGACTTTGAAACATTGTCATTTGCGCTACTGATGTCTGACATGTTGTTCATCAACTACTGCACTGTTGTTGCAACTATACTGCTGCTGACACTGCCACTGCCAACACTGCATCCGTACTATAGCTCAATCTCAAGTTCTGCATTTGTGTTGCTGCTAGCACTGCCACTACCAACTGCTATTGCACTACAAACTGTTGTTGCTACTGCATTAGCAACGGAAAAACATCCAAAATTACTGAACTAACTGTGTTTAGTATGATACCACGTGAATGTTGAAGCTTGACTGCTGATAGTCTTTGCACTGACCCTCTGAATATATTGCGTTGCTACTGATCTCTGCTCTGTGCCATTTGCATTATTGTCAACTCTGCTCTGCGCTGCTCAGACTTTGGCACTTCTAGCCACCGCAACTCTCTCTGACACTCCTCGGCACCATCTGACACTAGTCCATCTTGCTACTCCTGATCTGGGCTCCCATAGCAAGGTATTGATCCGAGAGGTGGACTCCCTCAAGGATCCTGCCCATCTGTAGCTCTTTTGAACTACAGCTCCAAATCAGCCCACCTCCCTCCTGGAGATGTGGCTGCCATCTCTGCCACAAAAATTGTTGAAAATATCCTCTCTCCTCTACGTTGTTGCTGGGCTAGCCTATACACTCCCTACTGGAGCTAGTAAAATTGTTTCCCCTTGCTGCTGCGTAGCTCTAGAGAATTCAAATTCCTTGGCTAGGAATTCTTTGATGAAGAAATTCCCTTAGCCGTGCTTCTCCTCTTTCTTTTGATGATTTTATGCCCAACAAACTTCCTGCAAAAAAATCTGGGTCCCACCAGCTTCTCTCACATTGAGGCTTCAACGTTGCTCCCTCTGCCCCTACAAAAATTCGAACTGGAAGTACTTCTCTCCGCCAGGTCATTCAGAGAGAGACTGCCTCGAAAATCTACACTCTAGGCTTGGAATTGCGTCAGCCCTCTAGGGGTTTCAAAGTGCTACCTCCTGCAACTTTTCCAACTCCCTTCTCCTGCTCAGCGCTAGATCTACCGGCTCTGCTCTTCTTGCTTCACCTACAACTCTGATACCAAGTGAAAATTCCTAAATGGAATCCTGATTCCCTACTGCAACAACTGATGATATTACTTCTATTTGTTAAATTCCTTTAAACAAATTACTTGCAGTTTCCTACAACAAATATCATAATACATACACTACAACTTTCACTTATTTAAATTATAAGCGGAAACAAGAGACTAAGCAAGAAAGAAAATACAACACAAATGACACCATTGTTTTTGGAAAATTGTCCCCAGAAAAACCCAATGTAGGAAAACTGGTGCAGTAGATCGGAGGGTTTTATTATTATGCAGGAGAAAATCTGAGTACAATTCTTGGATGCTCAACTAGCAATTCGATACAGAGAGAAACTGGACAAAATGAATGGTGAAATGATTTCACCCTATCACTGGGAAACTCTGAGACTAATCACGCTGGATTGGATCCTCTGCGTAGCCTCTACGCAGAACTGTGTCACTCCTACGTAATTCTTGTGTCACCCCTACTGAGTATCATGTTACTCCTTCTATAAACCCTTTGCTGGCTGGAAAATTCGAATCTCTGCCTCCCGATCTCACCTCGACTACCGGCCACTGAAACTCGATTTCCTCAGCAGGAATTCGGTTTCCCTCTAAGGCCTGCACTGCCACTGCATCAGCTCTGTGTGGGCCAACATTTGCCTCTCTTTGGACGTCGTTTTTCCTTCTCTCTGCCTTGTACTCTTCGGCTTAGGAAAACTTCCTCCTTCCGGATACTCACTGCCCCTCTCTGCAGGAAATCCCCTCGATCAGAATTCCTCCTGAGCACTTCTCACTTCAAAAATTTAATCTCTTGATCTCTTGGTGTTTTTTCCAAATGACCCTCAAGCCCCTTCTTATGTCTTCTTGTTGGACAACCAACAACCTAGATTAACCCCTAATCAAAGGCTCAAATCATTTTGGCTTGATTTTCATCTTTTTCTAGAAGTTACACCCGCAATTAGATTAATACCCATTAATATTTTTAATTTTCTAAATTTAGACTTAGGGTCCTATTAAAAAACATCAATTATTTTAATAAAATTGTTTTTCGATGGAATTTCCCAAATCACTTTCTGGGTTCTTTGGAATACATGTGTCCAAGCCTCCCTGCAAAATTTGAGGCCTAGAGCACATCTGATGCTACCCCAAATCAACATCCTCTGCATCAACTGACCTGGTCCACCCTGCTACTTCTGATCTGGGATCCTGTAGCAAGGTATTGATCCAAGAGGTGGACTCCTCAAGGACCTTGCCCATCTGCAATTCTTTTGAACTATAGTTCTAGATCACCCCACCTCCCCGAGGAGGTATCTGGGGAACCGTGGCAAACTCTTCCTCCTCGATCTTTGTAGATGCAACCTTGGGATCATGCTTCTCGTCCTTGTCCTTCTTATTGAGAGGAGATTTTGTAGCGTATGTTGATTTTGGGTAGCATCAGATGTGCTCTAGCTCTGAAATTTTGTGGAGGAGGTAGAACACATGAGATCTCCAAGACCCAGTAATTGTTTGGAGAAATTCCACCCAGATGAGGAGTTATTAAAATAATTAATATTTTTAATGGCTTCCTAAGTCTAAACTTTGGAAAATAAAAATACTAATGGGTATTAATAAGAATATGGGTGAACAACTTCTAAGTGACGAGAATCAAGTCTATTTTAATCTTAGCCGTTGATTAGGGACTTAATCTTGTTCGTTGATTCATCAACAGGAAAAGTATAAGAGGAGGCTTGAGGGTCAGTTGGAGATACACCAAGTGATCATAGAAGTTCGATTTTTCTAGGGCGTGGTTTGCTGAAAAAATCGAACTAGTGATTTGAATTGAAGTAGACGGGCAGGGATAGTTGGGGTTGGAGGATTTTCTCTGGAACCCCGAATACACAATAGAGAGAGGCAAGATAAGCCAGAGGAGGCAGCGCACACCAAGGGAGGTTGACATTGGGCCAGAAGGACCCATGCATTGCCTAACGCAGTGCTAATGCAGGGGAGGAGTTGCACTCCTGCAGAAGTCCAAATTCAGTTGGGGACTAGTAGGATTAGCCAAGAAGGCCGATGTCAGAGCTCCAGGAGGCAGAGGAAGCAGATTAGAGATGACGCAGTGTCTCAGTGTGCTCCACGCAGCTAATGCGAAGGGGTAGTGCAGTTGTAGCTAGGGATAGTTAGTCCTGTTGTCGTATCAGTGAGATTTTTCCAGGTGAAGTGAGGTAATCTCACTTAGGTTTGTGCCAGTATATTTATCTCTTGTAACTAGATAACTGAGAGGGAATCTAGAGTTGTATTCAGAACTACTGCTTAACTTGTTGAATAAAACCTAGTTGGGAGGAAATGTGGGCAGCTCTTCAACAGGAAGAGATTAGGAGGTTGATCAAGGCAGGAAGTAGCGGAAAAGGAGCCTGGGTCAAGGAGGCGGAGGAGGATGCAACTCTTGCATCATCGAGACAACATGGGCAACAAAAAAAGAAGAAAAAGGATATATCCAAGGTCAGATGCTTCAGGTGTGGTGAACTAGGACATTTCGCCACTCAGTGCCCCCAAAAGAAGGGTAAGGAAGAGGCTTCTGATTCGAAGGCTGCTCCAGCGACACTTGACAAGGAGGACGATGATGAGGATTGTGCCATGAGTGCTGATGCACCTCTAGAGAAGAGGTGGGGCGACATTGAGTTGTAGTCAGGAGAACTACACAGAAGCAGGATCCTTGAGGTGCCCAAACTTTTGGATCACATATGGCTATCGGAACCCTTAACAACAATAGCAAAATGACGGTTGTCGGTTGGAACTTGGTGCGAGGTGTGATGGAGCAACAATGGCAGAGCTAGAGTGTCAAAGTCTAAAGCAACGTAGTGGATGTTGTGGCAGTGCGAGAGGCACAGAGCAGATTGCAGCAGTGTAGTAGCAGTAGAGGGTCAACACAGATTAGCGGCAGAAGTAGCTTCAGCGTCCGAGGCATCCATACTGACTAGCATGTCAATTTTTGGGTGAAGTTTCAGTTATTTACTTCTCAGTAACTGAGTTGCAGTGCGACAGTTAACAGTGGCATTGCTATGGGCAGCATGATTGAACATTTTGAGAGGGAGTTGCAGTACAGAAGTAGCAGTGTCATGGGCAGCAATACAAGATGCAATAGTGCAGTGGATGAAGGGCAACAAGCCAAGCATCAATAGCACGGAGGACCGATGCAGTGGATCAGTGCAATACTTCTATTGAGAAGTATTGGTAGAACACATTCCTTGCTAAGAGGGAGTGTTGATTTTGGGTAGCATTGGATGTGCTCTAGCTTTGAAATTTTGGACTCCTCAAGGACCTTGCCCATCTGCAATTCTTTTGAACTATAGTTCTAGATCACCCCACCTCCCCGAGGAGGTATCTGGGCAACCGTGGCAAACTCTTCCTCCTCGATCTTTGTAGATGCAGCCTTGGGATCATGCTTCTCGTCCTTGTCCTTCTTATTGAGAGAAGATTATTGTGCGAAAGTTAACAGTGGCAGTGCTATGGCAGCATGATTCAACATTTTGAGAGGGAGTTGCAGTACAGATGTAGCAGTGATAGTGGCAGTGTCATGGGCAGCAGTACAAGATGCAATAGTGCAGTGGATGAAGGGCAACAAGCCAAGCATCAATAGCACGGTGGACCGATGCAGTGGATCAGTGCAATACTTCTATTGAGAAGTATTGCTAGAACACATTCCTTGCTAAGAGGGAGTGTTGATTTTGGGTAGCATTGGATGTGCTCTAGCTTCGAAATTTTGTGGACGGGCTAGAACACATGAGATCTCCAAGACCTAGAAATATTTTGGAGAAATTCCACTCAGATGAGGAGTTATTAAAATAAGTAATATTTTTAATGGGTTCCTAAGTCTAAACTTAGGAAAATAAAAATATTAATGGGTATTAATAAGAATATGGGTGAGAAACTTCTAAGTGACGAGAATCAAGTCTGTTTTAATCTTAGCCATTGATTAGGGACTTAATCTCGTTCGTTGATTCATCAACAGGAAAAGTATAAGAGGAGGCTTGAGGGTCAATTGGAGATACAGCAAGTGATCATAGAAATTTGATTTTTCTGGGGCGTGGTTTGCTGAGAAAATCGAACTAGTGATTTGAATTGCAACAAAGGGGCAAGGATAGTTGGGGTTGGAGGATCTTCTCCAAGACCCCGAATACACAACAGAGAGAGGTAGAGATAAACTAGAGGATGCAGCACAGAGCAATGGAGGCTGACACTGGGCTAGAAGGGCCCACGCATTGCCTGACACAGTGCTAGTGCAAGAGAGGAGATGCACTCCTGCAAAAGTTCGAATTCAACCGGGGAGCAGTATGATCAGCCGAAAAGGCTGACGTTAGAGCTCCAAGAGGCATATCAGAGTTGACGCAGTGTCTCAATGTGCTCCACGCAGTCCCACGCAGCTAATGCGAAGGGGCAGCACGGTTGTAGTCGGGGATAGTCAGTCCAGTTGCCGGATCAGAGAGATTTTGCCAGCTGAAGTGAGGTAATCTCACTTAGGTTTCTGCCAGTATATTTTATCTTTTTAACTTGATTTCCGAGAGGGCATCCAGAGTTGTATTCAGAACTATTGCTTAATAATAGAAAACCCTCGGAGTTGCTGCATCGGTTTTCCCGCATTGGGTTTTTTTGGGGACGTTTGTCCAAAAATAACAGTGTTCCTTGTGTGTTTGTCTCGTATCTATTTCAGTTTATGATCTGTATGTCATTGTAGTCTGTAGTAGTGTTTTTCATCAGTGTTTAAATGATTAAATAACTTGTTGAATGTAAAAACAAGTAGGAGATGATAAATCAGTGATTGCAGTAGGATTTCTGATGTGTAGATTCAGAAAGTTTCACAGCGTAGTGACCAAGTTCACCACACGGAAGCACTTGATCTTCGAAATATCTTTCTTCTTCTTCTGCTGCTCCTGCTGTCCCTTAGATGCAAGGGCTGCATTTTCTTCCTCCTTTGGCTTTGCCCCACTGCTACTGCCGATACTATCAAGTTTGCACTTGACTAAATCTCTCCTCATTTCTTCTTGCTGAAGAGCAGCCCACATTCCTTCCCTATCCAACAATCTCTCTTTGCCCAGGATACTCTGGACAAATACTTGCCATTCTTCTGAAACAGAATTCAGGGCCAACCTCACCATCTCAGTAGGCTAAGGTGTTGACCCCATCGCTGCAATGAGTCTCAGATCTCCTGAAGCTTCATTAGGAATGGATCAATGCATTCCCCCTTCTGCATCTGCATGGATCTCATCTTTTGCTCCAAGTACATCTTCCATTAATCAGAAGATCCTTCGTATAGCGTGGCCAAAGCTTCCCACATTTGCCAAGTAGTGTCCTTATCGGCAATGTGACACACTACATGATCCTTCACTCTGTTGAGGATCATGCTCTTGGCCTTCGCCACCTTGGCCTTGTACTTATTGAGCGGATCTGGATCCGCGGGTACAGCTACCACACTGTCGACGTATGTTTTGAGATCGTACTGAGCTAGAAGACATGAGATCCTTGCCTTCCAGATCACATAGTTGGATGCTCCTTCTAGCCGATCCTGATCTCGCAATCCATTTGCTGCCATCTTTGCCAACGAAATGTCAGATTGCCTCCTCTCTCCTTTGCATAGCACTAGGATGGCCTACGCATTCCCTGCTAGAGTTTGTAGATCTTCTCCTCTCTGTTGTTGCTTAGTAATAGAGAAATCGAATTCCTTGGCTGGGAATTCTCTTTGGAAGAAATTCCCTCAACTGTGTCTCCCTTCTTCCTTTTGACGATTTTCTACCCCAACAATTGTTGTAGAAAACTGCTTCACACCAGAAACCTGTCTCTTCACTAAATTTGTTGCGCTACTCCCTCTGACACTAGTAAACTTCGATCTGGAAGTCTTAACTCTTTGTCGACTCACTCAGAGAGAGACCTTCCTCGAAAATTTTGCCCACTGGCCTAGACTGCTCAATTCCTCTCTGGATTTGATTTGCTGCCTATGCAACACTTGGACCCTCCTTGTCTTCAATGGTAGGCTCTTTCGGCTATGCTCTCTTGCTTCACCTACAACTCTAATACCATGTGAAAATTTGATTACCCGTATCACCACTGCAACAACTGATCAAGTTCCTTCTATTTGTTAATTTCTGAACAAATTATTTATTGTTTCCTACAGTAAACACTAAAACTAATACACTACAGTCTTCACCAATTAAATTATAAGCGGAAACAAGACACTGAGCAAGAAAGAAATACACAACACATTACACTGTTGTTTTTGGACAAAACTCCCCAGAAAAACCTAATGCGGGAAAACTGGTGCAACAACTGAGGGTTTTATTATTAAAAGCAGTAGTAATTATGAATACAATTCATTGGATGCCCAACTAGCTATCCGATACAGAGAGAAACTCGGAAAAACAAATAGTGAGATGATCTCACCGTGTCACTAGAAGACCAGGCTCTGATCTCGCTGGAAGTGAGCCTCTGCATCCCTTTTGCGTCAACCTCTACGCAAAACTGCATCAACCCCATGCAGTCTCTGCGTCACCTCTGCTCGGACTGCGCTGCTGCTCCTTCTAATCCTCTGGTGGTTGGAAACTTCAGCTCTCAGCTTCCCAATCTCACACCCCGGCTCCCGGCTTCTGAAACTCGATTTCCTCAACAGGAATTCGATCTCCCTCTTAGGCTCTGGGCTGCCACAACATAGCTCTGCGTGGCCAAACGCTAGCCTCTCTGGATGTCGTTCTACCCTCTTTGCCTTGTACTCTCTGGCCCAGGGAAAACTTATCTCCGAATACTATCCCTTCCCCTCACTGCAAAAGATCACTTCGAATTCCTCTTCCGGCAACTGTTGTGCTTCAAAAATTAGATCTTCTGATTTCCACTCGATGTGTCTTCCAAATGCCCATCAAGCCTCCTCTTATAATCCTTATGTTGAGAACCAATGGCTCACATCATTTTGGTTTGATCCTCGTCTTCTTCTATAAGTTTCACCCATAGTTAGATTAATACCCTTTAATTATTTTAATTTCCTAAGTTTAGACTTAGGCGCCCATTAAAAATAATTAATTATTTTAATCTATTGTCTCTTGGTGGAATTTCCCAAAGCGATTTCTGGGTATTGTGGAATACATGTGTTTAATCCTCCCTGCAAATTTTGAGGCTTAGAGCACATCCGATGCTACCAAAAATCAACACGACTAAGATTAAAACATAATCAATGGCTAAGATTAACAAGAACTCGATCCATGTCTTCTTCTAGAAGATTCTCACCATGACTTAATTAATACCTTTTAATTAATCAATTTTCCTATGTTTCTACTAAGGCACCATTAAGAAAAGATTAATTATTTTAATTAAGTCGTCTCTAGGTGGAATTTCCTTAAACGATCTTTTGGTTTTGGAGAATACATGTATTCTAGCCTCTCCACCAAATTTCATGGCTAGAACACATTCGATGCTACAAAAATCAACACTCCCTCTTAGCGAGGAATGTGTTCTAGTGCTGTAACCTACTGAAGCAACACCCTGTAGTTTCTACCACCTCTTGTTACGCTGCTGATGTCTTGCTGCTGCTGCCTACCAACTACTACACAACTCTGATAAACACTGCATTCGTGTTGCTGCTGACCCTATTGAACTATTGCCAACACTGCATCTACACTGCAATTCCCTCTCCATCTGCTGCTACTGCAACTGCAACAGAAAAGCATCCAAAATACTAAACCAATTGTGGTCAGTATGATGCATCTGTCACCTGAGTCCTGATTGCTACTAGACTTTGCACTGTCACTGAAGCCTCTGCGTTGCTGCTGACTCTGCTCTGTGCCAACTGTACTGTTGCCAACTCTGCATTGTGTTGCCCAACATTTGACCTGCTACTAGCTACTGCATCTGTCACTCTGGCACCTGACTGCACCAACTGCCATTGATCCATCCTGCTACTGCATGTTTTGGGCTACCATAGCAAGGTATTGATTCATGAGGTGGACCTCCTCAAGAATCCTGCCCATCCTGTAGCTATCTGGGGCTACAAAACCAAATCACCCCACCTTACTCCTAGAGGTATAGCTATCATCATCACGAAATCTGATCTACCCATACTATTGTTACTGCTCTGTTGATGCTTCTGCAGTGCTGCTGCAACTATTGCAATAATGAGTTTGATCTCCCCAAATCTTGAAGTACTAGATTCCATAGGGCTACTCCCTTTGAAACTAGACTCTCTCTAAGTCTTGATCTCCCTATGGGAAATCTCTTTGCTCCCTCCTGGCAACTCGTACAGTCCTCCTGCACTGGTAACTAGACTGTGAGGGTCTGCGCTAGGAATCTTTTGGCTGGAATTGCACCTACATACTGTAACTAGGCAATTCACACTACCTATGTCACTGCAACCAGTGCTGTGAACATCTCGATAACATCCAATTTTATCTCGAAATCACAATCTTTTGGCCTAGCCGATGTTTGCCAATTTTTATATATATTTTTATGTTATCTTAATTTTGCCGATGGTTGCCAATTTTTACTGATATTTTCTCGATTTTTTGGTTTTCAAAACCCTTGATGATTTTATCCTGATGTCGATGTTCGCAACATTGGTTGCAACTAGTTTTGCAACTATCTTCCGGGAAATGACTGCAACTAGCTATGGAACTGTCATTTGAATGACTAGCTGCATCTACTGACACTATGATCCTCTTCGTATTGATTTTGCTGGGCTCCTGTAGCAAGGATATTGATCCATGTGAGAAATCTACAGCAATTGGATCTAATCTGCTGCTCTTCCATGGATCCTGCCCATCTGTGGCCATCTCAGCAAAAAGTTGAATTCCTCCTCTTCTCCACTGCGCAGTTGCTGACTGGATCTACGCACTCACCGCTGGAGTGGGCAAATCCGCTGACAACTATCGCTGCTCTGCTAGGAAAAATCAAATTTTTGGGTTAGTGTGAAAATTCTATCACTACAATAACTGATTTATTTTACCTACTATTTCTCAATAAGTTATTTACGAAAACCCTTCAGTAAACATTAAAATAAAATCTGATGCAAATATCACACCATAATACAGAAACAAACACATGCACAAGAATCAACACATCAACACAGATATTTTGGACATTTGTCCCCGGGAAAACCCAATGTGGGAAAACCGGTGCAACAGAGGAGGATTTTATTATTCAACAATTCTGCAGTGCAACTGGGTGCCAAATTGGTTTACCCAATAGAGAAAATTCTCCAACACTTCTCCAAGTCTCAATGTCAGTTGCTAGCCTCTGCATAGCTCCCAGACCCTCTGCATCAACTCCTGCCTCTCTGCGTCAACATTGGGCCTCTCTACATCATCCACGCAGGCCCTCCAGTGACTGCGCAGTCTGCTGCCTCTCCAACCCCTATGCTGGTCTTTTGGTGTTGTTCCCGACTCTCTGTTCTGTACCCGCTGCCTCTTGCTGCTCTCCAAACCACTATGCTGGTCTCCCTCAGTATATTCTCCAACTAACCCTCAAGACTCTTCTTATACTTTTCCTGTTGGTCCTTCAACAACTAAGATTAAATCTCTGAACAATGGCTAAGATTAGATTTGGCTTGATCCAGGACTTTTAGAACCTTCTAACCTAGTTTTATATTAATACCCATTAATATTTTTTTTCCTAAGTTTAGACTTAGGAACTCCATTAAAAATATTAATTATTTTAATATCTCCTAGACAGGTTAGAACTATGCCCAAACCATTTCTGGGTCTTGGAGATCTCATGTGCTTTAGCCTCTCTACCAATTTTCATGGCTAGAGCACATCCGATGCTACCCCAAATCAACACTCCCTTTTAGCAAGGATTGTGCTATAGTAATACTCCATTTTGAGCATTACTCTGACTATACGGCACCGGTACCTGTGTTGATGCTAGGCCTCCCCACCCAACATCCTCTGCACCGCTGCATCTTGTATTGTTGCCAATGGCTTTGCTTTTGCCATTGCTTCTTTCGTACAACAGCTCCCCCTGCATCCGTGCTGCTACTAGTACTTTCTCCCAACACTGCATTTACACTGCAACTCCCTCTGCATCCGTGCTGCTGTTGGTCCTTCTTCTCAACATTTCATCTGCACTGCAATCTCTTCTCGTCATGTTGCGTCGTGCTACTGCTGACTGCTACTGCACTGCAACATCACCCCTATTTCTGCTACTGAAATGGATTCTTTATCATCCCCATCTTTTACCTGAAATAATCAAACTTTGTTCTTCCAAGGGCCTTGGTGAGGATGTCTGCCACCTATTCTCCTGTAGAAGTGTAGCTCAACTGTACAACTCCTCGTTGGACACAGTGTCTGACAAAGTGACACCGAATATTAATATGCTTTGACTGATCGTGAAACACTGGATTCTCAGAGAGCTTGATGCAACTCTGATTATCACACATGATCTTGGTCACCTCCATCTTTCTTCTTAATAGGTTCACAAGCAGTTTTCTAAGCCATATGGCCTCGCACGAAGTTGTGCTTGCAGCCATATATTCTGCCTCAACTGAGCTCAGAGATACATATTTCTGTTTCCTACTACACCGGTAGGTCATTCCTGATCCAATGCTGATCTAATGTTGAAACAATACCTAGAGGTACTTTTCTGATCTACTAAACTTCCAGCCCAAGCTGCATCAATGAATCCACTCAATCTGATATCCTTACACCTAATGTACAAGAGTCTATAATCGACTGTTCCCTGTATATATCTGAGAACATGTTTAGCTGTTGCCCAGTGCGCCCTCTTCAACTCCTCCATGAACTGACTGGGGTTGTTGACAGCGTAACAAATGTCTAACCTGGTATTGACCAGATACATCAGGGACCCTATTAGCTACCTGTATAAAGTGGAATCAACATCTTTGTCTTTTGATGCATCAATTTTCTTCCAGTTGGTGATCATTGGAGTAGCCATGGGTCTACAATCCTCCATCCTAAATCTGTTCAGAATTTCTGTAGCATATCTCCCTTGTCCAAGTAAGATCTCCCCCTTCTGTTGTGATACTTCCAACCCCAGGAAATAATGCATTTGTCCCAAGTCCTTCATGTCAAATTATATGGCTAGATTCTTCTTGCAGTCCTCGATGAGCCTGGATGATCTTGTTAGGAGAGATCATCCACATATAATACTAGAATTAGAGGCTCATTCTCTACAACCATATAGAAGAGATTTGGATTTGCGTCACTCTTTGACAAATCCCATCTTCTGCAAGTAGCCATCAATTTGACCATAGCATGCTCTAGGTGTTTGTTTCAACCCATACAAGGCTTTCTTCAATCTACATACATGAGACTTCTTCTCATGTGTATCAAAGCTTTTTGGTTGTTCAATATATACCTCTTCTTCCATCACCCCATTCAGAAATGTCGTTTTGAAATCCATCTGATGAATCTCTCATCCCATCTGTGCTGCAAGAGATATCACGGTTCTAATAGATGTATGCCTGGCTATTGGGGCGAAGGTCTCTTCGTAATCAATTCCTTCCTTCTCTGCATACCCCTTAGCCACAAACCTGGCTTCGTATTTTGCCACACCGCTGTTTGCAACGTATTTAATCTTGTAGATCCATCTCGAACCTACCATTGATCTGTCTTGAGGCCTTGGCACTACTTCCCAGACATCGTTCACCATTATGGAGTTGTACTCCTCTACCATCGCATCCAACCAAACCTGATGTTGAGCAGCCTCCTGAAAATTGGTAGGCTCCCCCATCTTGAGCAAGTAATGCCTAATATCTATTTGGCTGTTTTCGCTCCCTCTTATTGTTCCTTGGTGCACTGATGAAATCCTCTGCATCTCATAGAATCTAACGAAGTCCCCTGTTCGTTCTTTCTCTGCCAGCAGGTGCTTCTGTTAGCTCCTCCTCCTCTTGTGATTCTTCTTGATCCTAGGAAGAATTCTTTACTTCTGTTGGTTGAAGAGGTTTGACCAACAGCTCCTCTTTTGACTGCTCTTTGGAAGGCATTTCTCGAGATTTTTTGAAAGCCCCGTCCTCCATGAACCTCACATCTTGTCGAACTACTACCTTCCTGCTCCTTGGAAGATGGATTTTGTATGCCTTAACATTCTCGCTATATCCCACTAGATATCCTTCCTCTGCAGTTTGATCCAGTTTCTTCCTCTTGTCCTTGGGTATGTGGTAATATGCTAAGCTCTCAAATATCCTGACATGACTGACTTCAAGCATCTTCCCTGTGAAGACTTTCTCTGGAGTAATCTTGCCCAATTCCTGATGAGGAGTTCTATTCTGAACATAGACTGCCGTGTTGCATGCTTCTATCCTAATCATACATCATGGCCCTAGCTGCTTCCACGATAGTCCTGTTCTTCCTTTCTGCTACTCCATTCTTCTCCGAATTGTAAGGAGCTGTCCACTCTCTTTTGATGCCCTCCTTAGTACAAAAATCAGTGAAGTCCTTATTGACATACTCTCCACCATTATTTGAGCGCAAAACTTTTATTTTCTTCCTAAGTTGCACGAAACGGGGAAACGCGAATATATATATCTATATCTATATATATATATATTTGAATATATATATATATATATTTGAAAATATATATATATATATGTGGCAATCCATAAAGCATAAATGATACATTATAATTTATTACACTTAAACATTAAGATTTAATTTACATCACATTTACTCATGAATGATCACATAATGAAAATAAAAATATCGGAATATCCAAAAGAAACCTTTATTATATTAGTATATGAGGCTGCAAGTACAATAAAGACTATAAGGCTGCAAGAGAGAGATTCAAATCAGGATTTTCTGCATCCACATCCCATTCTTTAGAAGGACCACTGTTGTATTGGGAGTCTCCTCCTACATAGTCGAACGACGTTAATGCTCTTGATTAAATACATGTTTCATACCCTAGTACCCTACATGATCTTGATTATTGGGAGTTTCCCCTGCATAGAGGGCTTGGTTCTCTTGATTAAATACAAGTTCCATACCCTAGTACATGGGCTCTTGATTAAATACAAGTTCCATACCCTAGTACATGATAAAATCCAATGGAAACATTGCAATCCCTCCAATCCTGAAATCCTGAAAAACAAGTAAGTCTGCTGGATTTTGAGTGAGATCTAAAATTCTACTTTCTCCATATGAAATCCAATGAGGGCGAAACCACTCTCAAACATCCTGAGTCATTTCATGGTAATGTTAAAAATTTAAGTAAAAGGATGAAAATGAAAAATAAAGGAGAATATCACTTTTACTTTAAGAATTTAACATTACATGAACTGCATATCAACACTAGGGCAAAAATTCACTTTTATAACTTTAGACACGCATCTAGAAGCAACAAGAAGTCACTAACATACCCTAACAGTAAATTAAAAAAAAAAAAAAAAAACAATTTAAAAAAACAAAAGTTAATGAGGAAACGTGGGTCGTACAGCCCTGAAACGCGTTTCCGGTCGTACTGGCCATGTTTCCATTTCGGGAAACATGGCAGTATGGCCGGAAACACATTTCACAGCCGTACCAAATGCGTTTCCGCATTTCGAACCTATTTCCGTACGGAAACGGACCTCTATACCATGTTTCCTGTAGCATAGATAGCACCCCATTTCCGAACTTCTTCAATTTCTTTTGAAAACCAGTCTTCTTCCAAGTATCTTGAGATCCCCATCACTGTCAAAAGCCCCTCTTCTCAATCTTGATCTAATATTTTTGGACAAAAGTAAAATAAAAATTAGTCAATGGGGGTCACAGTGGCTCAATCCGATAGGTACTAGGAAGAGTGGTCTTAATTAAATTGGTGTTATCTGCTCTACCTATATATCAATGCTCTGCCATGCTTACACCCGCTAGCACAATAAATCAGATCACCCTCAACATCAGAAACTGTCTATGGCAAGAGGGCAAATCCAACACCTAAAAATATCATTTAATCAATTGGAAGATCATCAGAGTTCCAAAGAATAGGGACAGCTCGGGAATAAAAATTCTAGTTATGATAAATTTGGCAATGGGAGCCAAATTTCTCTCACAAATGATCTTAGGTAATTTCCAAGAATGGAAGAAATATTTCAGGGCATCAAAAGTGGAAAAAATGTATTTTGGAATGTTAAAATTGGCAACTAGAGCCAAACTCCATGTGGGTCATATTATTTATGGCAGCTGATCCTTTTCCCAGATCCCTCTCATCGAGAGGTGTAGGATTGATCTAAAGATCATCCGATTCCGATAAGTATTTATGAAGATATTAATTTATTTTGATTATGGACAAATTGTCAAGTCGGCCAGCAACTTATGTAGGCTCAAAAGCCCAACAGTCATGTCTATTCAAGCTATACGTTTTAGTATAAATAGAAGAGGACTTGAAGTTATTTGTCACACACATACTCACTCTTGTGATCTCACTTCATCCTATTTTGGGTTTGACGAAGATAAGAGCTAGAGGGAGTGCCCTAGGGTATACGCTGCCCTAGATAACATGCCCTAGATCTAAATGCAGTCATGGAAGAATAAACTCTACGTTGCTCAAAAAGCCGGAAAAGCCAGAAAAGCCGGAACTGCCAGAAAAGCCGAAACTGCCAGAAAAGCTGGAAAAGCCGAAACTACCAGAACTGTCGAAAAAGATGGAACTACCAGAAAAGTCAAAAAAGTCAAAAATGTTGGAAAAGCCGAAAATGCCAGAAAAGCTAGAACTGCCAAAACTGTTGAAACTGCCGAAAAAGTCGAAAAAGTCGGAACTGCCGAAAAAGCGGGAACTTTCAGAAAAGTCAGAACTACTGGAAAAGCTAGAACTGCCGGAAAAGTCGGAAAAGCTAAAACTACTGGAACTGCTAGAAAAGCCGGAAAAGCTAGAAAAGCCAAAACTGCTGGAAAAGCCAGCACTGCTACAAAAGCCAGAAAAGCTAGAACTGTCGGAACAGCCGAAAATGACGAAAAAGCCGGAAACGCCGAAAAAGTCAGAAAATCCAGAAAAGTCGAAACTGTCGGAAAAGCCAGAACTACCAGAACTGTCGGGAACAATCGAAACTGCCAAGAACAGCTGGAACTACCAGGAATAGCCAGAACTGCTAGGAACTGCCGAAACAGCCGGAGCATCTGTCCCCGAAGGATACCAGCATGCAAGGGACAGCTAACTAACATTGGGACAGTTGTATAGTACTTAGCAGCAAATACACCAAACATGCAATATTACAGCTAGCATGCAAGGGACAACTAGCATGCAACAACAAGCATGCTAAGGACAACAAACATGCTAGGGACAACAAGCAAGCAAGGTGCAACCAACACATAGGTCAGGATGGCAATATGGTGTAGAAATGGCACATAATGCAGTACAGTGATGGGTACAGTCATGATTAATGAAGCGTGATGAGATGCAACATAGTGATGATGGGCGCAGCATGGTGCAGCGTAGTGAGGTGCGACATGATGACGAAATGCAGCACAATGACAGGTGAAGGAGTCACCTTGGAGAATTAGATGAAGCAGCATGTCTTCAATTGATCTTATGTATCATCTTCTTAGAGATGATCTATGCTCTTATCTGGATAAGTCAAAGTGTTGACTTATGTTGTAAATGTATTATCGCTCTCTCTCTGTTGAACTATTGAAGAACATATAAGAAGAATTGATCAAGGGTTTCCCCACATTGGGGTTTGTCCCTGGCTAGCGCCACATCTTGTGTCCTCTTGTCTTGGCTTGTCTTCTGTGATTTATATTTATGTTATATCTGCAGTTTACTTTAATGCTAATGTGATTGCTAATCTGGAAAAGATATTGAGCTAACTGTGAAAATTGAAATAAATTGCTCTAGCATAGAACATACCTAAAAGTAACATGGTATCGGAGCTAAGGTGAAGACAATGCCCAAGCAAGAGTGAAAGAGCAATCACCGAAGATAGTTGGGAAAGGAAAAAAGGATCAGTGGATTCCTCATCCCTCTTCAAATTCACCGAGGGTGAAGTCGAAGCAAAGAATATTATCAAAATGGCACAGCAGAAGTTTCTGATGACTTACCTAAAGATCACTTCATTGGGAAGTTCGGATCTAAGGGTGGAAGGAAAGGTGAATGCCTTGGTTGCAATAAGTTCGGCCATTATGCGAAGGAGTGTCCGAATGGCAGAGACACATCCCTTGATGAAGATAACAATCATTCCAGGGACATCTTCAATGATTAAAGGAATGACAGATAATGCAGGTCATCAAGGAAATGATCAACTCTTCAAAGAAAGCAAGGAACCCCAGGTATGAAGAATCAAATGTTGTTTCTGATAAGATAAAGAAGCATTATCTTGTATTGGCCCTCTCCTTCAGATTCTTTGGGAATCTGGCTTATAGATTGCAGTGCTTCAAGGCACTTCATCAAATAGATGGGTGCACTCTCTAATTTGGTAGAGATGGAAACAATCGTGGGATTATACTTGGAGCTGATGCCACCTATCCCGGAAAGGGTGTAAGGAATGTTATCCCTCAATCGAAAGAGGGTAACTCAATTCATTTACAGAATCTCTTTTATGTACCTGATCGCAAGAAGAACCTAGTGTCCATTGCAACAATGGAAGTCAAAGGTTTCAGGGTGGCACTCATCAATGGAAAGGTACGTGTTTGAAAATAGAATTTTCAAAGATGTTTTTGAGTTCAGGGTTTTATCAAGTTGCAGGAAGTCCACTGGGGACCATGTTCATTGACACATAGCATCGAAGGTCTGTGAGTCAGATGGTGATAGGGATGCCTGAATTCAAAAAAAGCATGAAAGTACATGTCTGAGATGTACCAAAGGAAAATCTTACAAGGGGACCATTCCCCTCATGTAGCAGGTCCACAGGTTTGGAACAACCCGAGGAGTTTGAGATTCATGATTGGGAATCTCATGTATACAGGTGGAAGAAAGCCCTCTATGACTTGAAGCAAAACTCCCCGCGCATAGTATGAGAGGATTGATAGCTGTCAGATGAAGCTGAGATTCACTAGGAGTGAAACCAATCTAAACCATTACCTGAAGGTTGTGGATGATAGACCTCTCATACCGACACCTTATGAGGACGACCTATTTGTGACAGGTGCAGACCCTCTCATTTGCAAAAGTAAGATGGAGTTGCATTCCGAATGTGGAATGATAAATTACAAGCCTATGACTACCTCGAGTATATTAACTTTCAGAAGTTATATGGTAGTGATGTCGAACTAGATTTGGGAAATGCCTCTGAGTTTCATAAACTCATTCGCGTTGATGTTCTTGGTAAACTTCCGTCAGCACATATGTTTTGCAATTAGCATGGTGAGCTCATATTTCGTTGAGCCTCACTAGATTGGTGCCAAGAATCTTCTGAGATATCTTCAAGGCACAATCTCTCATGGATTGAGATACACTGTCGGAAATATGAAACTGCATGATTATTTGAATGTTGAGTGGGCGGGCAGGCAATGTGGAGGATCACTAGAGCACTTCTCAGTGCTGGTTCTCTTTGGATACTTCTTTGATATCATGGATGAGCAGGAAGTAGAAATCGGTTGCTATAAGCACCGCCGACACTGAATACACAGCTACGAGTATGATCTCGTGTGAAGCTGCATGGTTGCAGAAGATCTTAAGTGAGTTGTTTGTACATATGACGAATACCACTATGATTCTCTGTGACAACCAGAGGTGGGATTCGATTATTGAGGAATCCCGTATTCGATGATTTCTCCAGCAGATAGACATCAGATACTACCTTATCTGGGATATGGTAAGTCGATGAGTGAGGAGGCTCCATCACATTGAGACTGATGTACAGGTTGCAGACATTTTTTGTCAAAGCCCCGAGGAAAGGTCAAATCTGTAACTTTTCCAAACGTCTTGGAGTCGTTGAGAGACCTTCTTATAAGGGTGCTACATGTTGCATGCATTAAGCTCTGGGAGCTCTTGGGGGCTTGGGGTACTTACTGGAGCAACATATTACCACAGGGCGATTCACCCTCCCCTGGTGGTGTGCTATGGAACAAGATGATTCGTTCCCTGTGGGACATGATGATTCGTTCTCTGTGGCGACTGTGGAACAGGATGATTGTTCTCCTGTGGGCCAGGATGATTCATTCTTCGTGGCGACTGTGGGCCAGGATGATTTGTTCTCCGTGGCATCCCTTGACAGGTTGTGGACAGGATGATTGGTTCTCCTGTCAAGGCATCCTAGCCATGCAGTCTGGGACTCATGGCAAGTACCTCTCATTTGATCAATGAGCAGGGAAATGAGGATAGGGACCATAGTAGTTCTATCGATGGACGCATCATTGTATCTACTGTACTCCCTATGCTAGGATGACCCCCATTGATCTGGGATCAATGAAACTAATCTGGAATCAGTATGAGTGGTTTGAGACACTCTCTTGTGATATTGATCTGGGATCAATGAAACTGATCTAGGATCAGTATGAGTCGTTTGAGACACTCTCTTGTGATATTGATCTGGGATCAATGAAACTGATCTAGGATCAATATGAGTGGTTTGAGACACTCTCTTGTGACACTGATCCCAAATTAGTTTCATTGAGCAGTGCAGGGCACTGATGCCAGAGATAGTACAGTCGGACATATGGATTAGTGGATGGAGTTCTCCCTAGTTGAGAGGGAGTGTTAAAATTGGCAACTAGGGCCAAACTCCATGTGGGTCATCTTATTTATGGCAGCTAATATTTTTCTCGGATCCCTCTCAGCGAGAAGTGTAGGATTGATCTAAAGATCATCCAATTCCGATAAGTATTTATGAAGATATGAATTTATTTTTATTATGGACAAATTGTCAAGTCGGCCAGCAACTTATGTAGGTTCAAAAGCCCAACAGTCATGTCTATTCAACCTATACGTTTTAGTATAAATAGAAGAGGACTTGAAGTCATTTGTCACACACACACTCACTCTTGTGATCTCACTTCATCCTATTTTGGGTTTGATGAAGATAAGAGCTAGAGGGAGTGCCCTAGGGTATACGCTACCCTAGATAACATGCCCTAGATCTAAATGCAATCATGGGAGAATAAGCTCTACGTTGCTCAAAAAGCCAGAACTGCCAGAAAAGCCAAAAAAGCCGGAAAAGCCGAAACTGCCAGAAAAGTCGAAACTACCGGAACTGCCAGAAACACCAGAAAAGACGAAACTACTGGAACTGTCAAAAAAGATGGAACTGTTGAAAAAGTCGGAAAAGCCGAAACTGTCGGAAAAGTCGGAACTGCCAGAACTAGTCGAAACACTGGAAACGGTGGAACTACCATAAAAGATGGAACTGCCGGAACTACCAGAAAAGCCAAAAAAGCCAGAATTACTGGAAAAGCCACACAAGCCGGAACTGTCGAAAAAGCTAGAAAAGTCGGAACTGCCAAAAAAGCTGAAAATGCTAAAAAAGCCGAAACTGCCAAAAAAGCCAGAAAAGCCAGAAAAGTCGAAACTGCCGAAAAAGCTGGAACTGCTGGGACTACCGGAACTGCCGCGAACAATTGAAACTGCCGGGAACAGCCAGAACTGCCAAGAACAGCCGAAACTGCCGCAAACAGCCGGAACTGCCAGAACTGCCAGGAACTACCGAAACAGTCGGAGCATTTGTCTCTGAAGGAGAGAGGCATGCAAGGGACAGCTAACTAACATTGGGACAGGTGTATGGTACTTAGCAGCGAATACACCAAGCATGCAATGTTACAGCTAGCATGCAACAACAAGCATGCTAAGGACAACAAGCATGCTAGGGAAAACAAGCAAGCAAGGGACAACAAGAAAGCAAGGCGCAGCCAACACATAGGTCAGGATGGCAACATGGTGCAGCAACGGCACATAATGCAGTACAGTGATGGGTACAGTCATGATTAATGAAGCGTGATGAGATGCAGCATAGTGATGATGGGTGCAACATGGTGCAGCACGGTGAGGTGCAACATGATTGCGAAATGCAGCACAACGATAGGTGAAGGAGTCACCTTGGAGAATTAGTTGAAGCAGGATGTCTTCAACTAATCTCATGTATCATCTTCTTAGAGATGATCTATGCTCTTATCTAGATAAGTCAAAGTGTTGACTTCTGTTGTAAATGTATTATCTCTCTCTCTCTCTACTGAACTATTGAAGAACATATAAGAAGAATTGATCAAGGGTTTCCCCACATTGGGGTTTGTCCCTAGCTAGCGCCACATCTTGTGTCCTCTTGTCTTGGCTTGTCTTCTGCGATTTATATTTATGTTCTATCTGCAATTTACTTTAATAATGATGTGATTGCTAATCTGGAAAAGATATTGAGCTAACTATGAAAATTGAAATAAATTGCTCTAACATAGAACGTCCCTAAAATTAACATGGAATAAATATTTAAGGGGTTCAAGAGTCATGTTTAGAAAATCCATATAGTTCAAAATTGTTCGCACATATTCCAGGTAATGGGAAAGAATTAAGGATCTAGAAAAACAACATTCATGTGAAGAAAACACTCTTTAGCAAAATGGAATTAGCTCCCCTCAAAGCCCGAATGGACAACAACCTTCAAACACTATTTGACTTTTCAATTTGGGATGAAAATTTTGGGAATGGCTGGGTTGGAATTTTTTATCCTCTCCAAAGCCATTGAGACTGCTGGTCTCTATTCTTTCTCAAGCGCTTACCGGATGTACCTTTTGGAATGGGGGGGTAAAAGATAGTACAAGGTGGGGTGAATCATTCTACAAAACCAAAGACATGTATCTTTTTCAGCTAGAGTCTCTTCCATTACCTTAGCACTTTGCCCTTTGGAAGCATAGGTGGAATAACAATTCACTCCCGAAAATTAATACTTTCTGCTAGATCTTGGTCCATGGGAAGAGATTCTCACAGCAGAATACTTGAAGATGCCACAAATAATCTGGCGGAGGCATATGCCTTGTGGTGTGTCCTCTCAATATCTAAGGAGGAAGGTGCATGGTCCTTATTGATCTTTGTAAGATTCAATGCTGGTCAATCCAATCCACAAGTGTCCAAATTAAAAATCCTCTTTTCCAGAATCAAGCACAAGACCTTTCTTCTTTATAAAGAGTCTCTTTCTTTCATATAAAGTGAGAATTAAATGAGGTATATCATGGGGCTAAGTTAGCCTCGGAACACTATTAAAAAGTGGGGTTTATCAATATGTATCAATCCCCTAGATTCATGATTAAGTGGGTATCAATGCACACAATTATCAACATGAAGCATTATGAAGCATTCACTATCAACAGGTTGGCCAAGCCTTGGGGAAGACAGTTCCATTCAGATGGCCCTTATGCCAAGTTATGAAACAGTCATGGCTATTGAATGCCAATCGATGCCCCAGTATGGAAAATGTTGGAAAATGGCTAAGAAAAGACATCTATAGAGGTGTTTTACAGGTTGGTTAATTGCCATATGTTTTCTGGTTTGTGGTTTTTGCTAGTGTCTAGGTGTTTTCTAGTCTGTATATCCTACAATTTTAAGTGCCTTTGTTTTCTTTGTTAATGCCTGCAACCAAAATGCTCGAACTTCGAAGGTGGTAGTTTGGGAAGGCTTCAACACCATTTGTATTGAAGGAAATTCTGAAAGAAGTGTTTGTGACTAAAGGAGTTTGCGCTCCTCACAAATTGGTAATTTCTCTTTCCTTCTCCACTTTTAGAAATTGCACTGAGCAAAAATTGGAATTCCTGCTTTTCCCCTCCAAAATTTTGTATGTTGGTTGGAGATTTTTTATGTCTGTCTGATTGGGGAAGCTTCAAGGATTTTGTTATTTACATCGTATGTCGAGTTTGTTTTTCGCTCTGTAGCCTGAAACAGATGTTTGCATGGTTTGGGGCTACAGGGTTTGTTTATAGTTCCAATGGTATGCAGGTCTGTTGCACCCAATTTCTGGATACTTTTTGCTAAGTACAGAGACTTACGTCATCACAAGGAGATAAACCAAGCCAACTGCAGTGCTGTGATGGTAATATCCTCTAAAATTTTGAGCTAGAACAGGCATGTACCACATAAAATGTCAATGTCATGAGAATTTTGCTGCTCCAGAAACAGATTGGGCTCACTAGAAACTGAATGCAACAGGTTGCGAAGTTCAATTCTCACCTAGCTAATGGAATCTCTCTCTATGGCTTTCAACAACCAAGGAACAGATTGTAACAAATAAAATATATATAAATAACGTAAATGATAATAAATCATAAATAATAGTTAGTTAAGCTAACAATTAGGTTGAGGAGGCATGTCTAATAGGACATGACTCTTCATGAAGAGTGCTGTCTATTCTGACTACCACAAACCCAATCATCTTCAAAATGAATATGAATATGCAATGTTTCCAGTGAAGTTTCATATTGTAATCTGCAGGATCACTTTAAAGAAACAACACATTCATTCTCAGTTTGTTCAAATGCATCCAGTTGTCTTAATGCTGTGGAGCTGAATTTTTCACCTTTTCCAGCTTCAAATGCATCCAGTTGTCTCAATGCTGTGGAGCTGAGTTTTTCACCATTTCCAGCTTCAAAGACCAGGTCTACCACTTCCACCTGAACATATAAACCAGATATTCAGGCAAAAGTGCAAGGGATGGAAAAATGTTGTTCCCTTATTAACTAAAAAGAAATATAGGATGAGCTGACAAAAGAAATCAAATATTCTAGGAACATTTTAAAGGAAATTTACTAGCTGAAATTCAAGGTTGGATTGATCAATGCAGGAGTAGACACAACCAGGGCTTTCGAAGTACCTGAAGAGATCTAACAAACCAAAACTATATAAACCAGGGAGAAAAACTTGTATCTTGGGCATCAAATAGCAATGCCAAAAAAGTATGTTAGAATTCTCTAAGCCTGGCAAAATGATTAATGTGCCAGTAAATTTTTATACCCAGAATTTTATTTTATTTTTTTACTGAAAACTCAGAAAACTCAAATCTGAAATCTATGCACAATTAACATAGCTGAGCTTCTGACAAATTATGCACAGCAGAAACAAAAAATCCAAGCACATAAACCTTTTACAAAGCTTCTATCTTGGAAAACCCGTGTGGGGGAAAAACCAGCAAAGAGGGATTTTATTAGCCTTCAAAGAAACCACTCAGGAAAATATTACAACAGCAGTTCCAGAGAATTTACAGCCAAGAACAGCCTTAGAAAACAGCCACTCTCCTCTGCATAGTACAGCCCAACAAACGGCCTCTCCTCCAGCAGAGAACTCAGCCCTAAAGACTTGGACTCTTTCCCTATGAACTCGGCTTGGGTGTTGAAGAATCTAGGGCAATTCATGGCTTAGTGATTCTTCAGACTTATTGATAAGAGTTTGTGTTGTCTTCTTCAATTAACTTTGTTATGTTAGTGTGTTCTTCAATCATCAAACAGTTATCAAAATAGAAGATCAACAATAGTACAAGTACACAAGATGTTGGCTCCAAGCCAGGGCAAAACCTCTCCTCTTGAGAGTAAAACCCTTTGAATCTCTTCTTATAGATATTTAGATGATGAATACCAAGACCCTTGACAAAATAGCCACAAGGTTACCTCCAAGATGTTTGTCACTATCCTCTGCTCTGTTTGGTCTACAATTCAGTCTATAGACTTGATATTACTGTACTCCTTCTCCGTATGTCTTCGTTGTCCAGTCACAGTCTTCGACTCCTTTTCTCGGCTGCCACAGTTCTTCGTTTATGTTATTCGTCCGTCATGCTCTTCGTTGGTTATAATAGTGATAAGACAGGCCACCACCGAGAGTTATATTGAACGCAGTCACTGTGTATATAATATATATACACAGTCCTTCAATGACTTCCGAGAGCTATTACAGTGAATGGATATAGACTTCCGAGAGCTATTACAGTGAATGGATATAGACTTCCGAGAGCTTGACATAATGTATATATATTGTAGGCAAATTCCCGAGATATTACCCCTGCTCTCTGTGTATGCGTACCTTTCTTCGCTGACTGTATTATGAACTGATCCGAAGATTTGTTACATTTGACTCCATGTCACTCCTTATATATATGGGCCAACAATGGTGCATTGAGCTGACAGGAGTGCCTTGAATCTAGGCCGACATATCATCAAGGAGATCACTACATTTTTGTAGAGTCAATTTGTACGAGGATAGTGACACTTGTTCTTGGAGCGTAAACCTTTGACCTTATGACTTTTATAATACTTATGATGAAACATAAAATCCTAAAGACATCAAGAAGAAGTCTTTGTGAAAATTCTATCACTGCAACAACTGATTTACTTTCCCTACTGTTTTCTAGTAAGTTATTTATGAAATTCCTTCAATAAACATTAAAATAAATTCTGCTACAGATATCACACCATAATACAGAAACAAACACATGCACAAGAATCAACACATCGCCACAGATATTTTGGACAACAGTGTCCAGAAAAACCCAATGTGGGAAAACTAGTGCAACAAGGGAGGACTTTTATTATTCAGCAATTCTTTAGTACATCAAGGTGCCAGACTGGCTTACCCAACAGAGAGAAAAATTCTCCAACACTTCTTCCAGTCTCAGCGTCAGCCTGGCTGACCTCTGCGTAGCTCCCAGCCACTCTGCGTCGGCCCTGCCTCTCTGTGTCAGCGCTGGGCCTCTTTGTGTCACCCACGCAGGCCCTCCAGTGACTGCGCAGTTTGTTGTTGCCTCTGCATATGCCTCTCCAAATTCTGCACTGGTCTTCTAGTGCTGCTCCTGACTCTCTATTCCGTACTTGCCGTCTTTTGCTGCTCTCTAGAGTCTAGACCACTAGTTCAAATTTCTCAGCTAACCCCACTCTAGAAATCGAACTGACTCATCTCCTTCAGTGTGTTCTCCAACTAAGCCTCAAGTCTTCTCTTAAACTAGACCGAGATTAAATTTCTAATCAACGACAAAGATTAGATTTGGCTTGATCCATGACTTTTGGACCCTTCTAACCCAGTTTTATAAATACCCATTAATATTTTATTTTTCATAAGTTTAGACTTAGGAACTCCATTAAAAATATTAATTATTTTAATATCTCCCAAACCAGTTAGAATCTGCCCAAACCATTTCTGGGTCTTGGAGATCTCATGTGCTTTAGTCTCTCCACCAATTTTCATCGCTAGAGCACATCCGATGCTACCCGAAATCAACACTTCCTCTTAGCGAGGACTGTGCTTTAGTGATACTCCTAACTAAGTATCACCCTGATCATCCAACATCGGTCCCTGTGCTGATGCTAGGGCTCCCTGCCCAACATCCTCTGCACTGTTGCATCCTGTACTGCTGCCCGTGGTCCTTCCACTGCCACTGCTGCATCCGTACGGCAGCTCCCTCCGCATCCGTGTTGTTGCTAGTCCTTTCTTCCAACACCGCATCTGCACTACAACTCCCTCTGCCATGTTGCATGGTGCTACTACTGACTGTTATCGCACTGCAACATCACCCCCATTTCTGCTACCAAAATGGATTCTTTATCATTCCCATCTTTTCCTTGAAATAATCAAACTTTGTTCTTCCAAGGGCCTTAGTGAGAATGTCTGCCACCTGTTCTCCTGTAGGAGTGTAGCTCAACTGTACAGCTCCTCGTTGGACACAGTCTCTGACAAAATGACACTGGATATCAATGTGCTTTGACCGATCATGAACCACTGGATACTCAGAAAGCTTGATGCAATTCTGATTATCGCACATGATCCTGGTCGCTTCCATTTTTCTTCGAAATAGGTTCACAAGCAATTTTCTGAGCCATATGGCCTCACACGAAGCTATGATTGCCACCATATATTCTGCCTCAAATGAGCTCAGAGCCACGGACTTTTGTTTCCTACTGCACCAGGAGGGCATTCCTAATCCAATGTTGAAACAGTACCCAGAGGTACTTTTCTGATCCAATGAAATTCTTGCCCAATCTGCATCAGTAAATCCACTCAATTTAATATCCTTACTCCTGGTGTACAATAGTCCATAATCGACTATTCCCTGTAAATATTTGAGAACATGTTTGGCTATTGCCCCGTGCGCCCCCTTCGGTTCCACCATGAACTGACTGAGGGTGTTGACAGCGTAGCAAATGTCTGGCCTGGTATTGACCAGATACATCAGGGACCCTATGAGCTGCCTATATAAGGTGGGATCAACATCCTTGTCTTCTGATGCATCAATCTTCTTCCAGTTGGTGATCATTGGAGTAGCCATGGATCTGCAGTCCTCCATCCTGAGCCATATGGCCTCACACGAAACTATGCTTGCCACCATATATTCTGCCTCAGATGAGCTCAGAGCCACAGACTTTTGTTTCCTACTGCACTAGGAGGGCATTCCTGATACAGTGTTGAACAGTACCCAGAGGTACTTTTCAGATCCAATGAAATTCTTGCCCAATCTGCATCAGTAAATCCACTCAATTTAATATCCTTACTCCTGGTGTACAATATTCCATAATCAACTATTCCCTGTAAATATCTGAGAACATGTTTGGCTATTGCCCAGTGCGCCCTCTTCGGTTCCACCATGAACTGACTAAGGATGTTGACAGCGTAGCAAATGTCTGGCCTAGTATTGACCAGATACATCAGGGACCCTATGAGTTGCCTATATAAGGTGGGATCAACATCCTTGTCTTCTGATGCATCAATCTTCTTCCAGTTGGTGATCATTGGAGTAGCCATGGGTCTGCAGTCCTCCATCCTGAATCTCTTCAAGCTTTTTGTAGCATATCTCCCTTGCCCAAGGAAGATCTCTCCCTTTTGCTGCCAAACTTCCAACCCTAGGAAATAATGCATCTGTCCCAAATCCTTCGTATCGAATTATGTGGCTACCACTAGATTCTTCTTGCAGTCCCTTATGAGCGTGGACGATCCTGTCAAAAAGAGATCATCCACATACAATACTAGGATTGGCGGCTCATTCTCTACAACCAAATAGTAGAGATTTGGATTTGCATCACTCTTGACAAATCCCATCTTCTGCAAGTAGCCATTGGTTCGACCATACCATGCTCTAGGTGCCTATTTCAACCCATACAAGGCTTTCTTCAACCTGCATACAACAGACTTCTTCTCATGAGGCTCAAAGCCCTCTGCTTGTTCAATGTATACCTCTTTTTCTATCACCCCGTTCAAAAATGTCGTTTCCACATCCATCTGATGAATCTCCCACCCCATCTGTGCTGCAAGAGATATCATGGTTATAATAGATATATACCTAGGTACCAAGGCGAAGGTCTCTTCGTAGTCAATTCCTTCCTTCTGAGCATACCGCTTAGCCACAAACCTGGCTTTATATTTCTCTACACTGTCGTCTGCAGCGTATTTGATCTTGTAGATCCATCTTGAACCTACCACTGATCTGTCTTGAGGCCTTTGCACTACCTCCCAGACATTGTTCACTATTATGGAGTTGTACTCCTCTTCCATCGCATCTAGCCAAACCTGATGTTGAGCTGCCTCTTGGAAACTGATAGACTCCCCAACCTGAGCTACTAATGCCTGACATCTATCTGGTTGTTTTCGCTCCCTCTTATTGTTTCTTGGCACACCGATGAAGTCCTCTGCATCTCGCAAAATCTGACGAAGTTCCCTGCTAGTTCTTCTACTGTCAGCAGGTGCTTCTGTTAGCTCCTCCTCATCCTCTAAATCTTCCTGACACGAGGAAGAATCCTTTACTGTTGTTGGTTGAAGAGGTTTAACCAACAGCTCCATTTGGACTGCTCCTCAAAAAGCATTTCACGAGATTTTCTGAAAGCCCTATCCTCTATGAACTTCACATCTCGTCGAACCACTACTTCCCTGCTCTCTCGAAGATAGATTCTGTATGCTTAGCGTTCTCGCTATATCCCACTAGATATCCTTTTTCCGCAGTTTGATCCAGCATTTTCCTCTTCCTCAGGTACGTGACAATATGCTAAACTCCCAAATATCCTAAAAGCACTGACTTCAAGCATTTTCCTTGTGAAAACTTTCTCTGGAGTAATCTTGCTCAATGCCCGATGAGGAGTCCTGTTCCGAACATAGACTGTTGTGTTGCATGTTTCCGCCCACAAGAATTTTGGCATATCCTGATCATACATCATGGCCCTATAGCTACTTCTACATTAGTTTTGTTCTTCCTTTCTAATACTCCATTTTGCTCCGGATTGTAAGGAGTTGTCCACTTTCTTTTGATGCCCTCCTTAGTGCAAAAAGCAGTGAAGTCCTTATTGACACACTCTCCACCATTTTCTGAGCGCAAAACTTTTATTTTCTTCCAAGTCAGATTCTCCACTAGAGCCTTGAACTCTTTGAATCGACAGAAAACCTCGTCCTTGGTTTTCGGAAAATAAATCCAAGTTTTCCTTTGTTAGGATATTCCGACACATAGGAAATAGTTAAGTATAACTTGGTCTAGTGTAGAGTTTCTTTACTATGTACTTTTGTAACTTACAATCTGACGGTCACGATATGTTCTAAACATGAAGTGATTTGACGGTTCATTCTCTCATCGGTATTACTGGCACTTGATCCGTGGCTTAACACCTGATTAGTCCATGATCTCTATTTAAAGAGCATGGAGGGTCATTTGTAGGGTAACCATTCATGAAAGAAGCTGATGAAAATTTTCATTCTTTTATTAATAAATTGTCTGAAGTGGTCGCGTTGGCTCAGGCCGTGGACTGTTTCGCTCTTTGAGGGTTTTAACCACGTCAAGAATACTGTTGTATTGATCTGTGATCTGTTTGTGAGCGGTGTCCTTTGGTGTTCTGTCTGAAGAACTTACCCTGTAAATGCCTAAATGGTATCAGAGCTATTTGAGGGCCACATCCTTTGGTGATCCAAATCTAAAACCGGTACAACTGCATCCGACTGTCGTTTCCTAGATCTGCTGTTTCTGACTGCTTTCGGCCGAGAGCACTGCTCTATTGTGTTAGGAGCATCTGTTCCAGTGAGGAATCCCTTTCGTTTCAAGCGAAAAGGTTTCCGGTAGCCCTAGCTACGTCATTTTAAAGATCGGGAGGTATACAGTCTTTATTTGCAGTTCTAGCTATTCATCTCTTTGTTTATTTCGGTTTATTTAGTTCTATGTTTTTTATTACTGGATCTATACCTTTCATTTTTGTGTATGCTCTTTGCCCCGCGACTCTGTGCGATCTGGGCAAATCATAAACAAAAAGGAAGGATTTTTCTCATGCGTATGGTCTTTTCCGTCGCGCATTAATGTAATCTCGGAAAATCAGAAACATTGAGGAAAATATTTAGTTTTCGGCTAAAGCTAGCTTTAAGCCCTAAGGTTTGTTTTCTTTTTGTATGTCCGTGTTGGGTTTTGTGGTTTTTGTTTTGTAGGCAAAAAGAGCTTTTTCAAGTAAGCATGCACCCGAAGCTTCAGTGACTAAAAAAAAAAAACCCCTTTCCTCTTTTTCAAAAATTACTAACCTTTTAAACAAGCTCACTTGGTCCAAAGTTACTTTATGAGAATGGAGGTCTTGAGTTCAAGTCTTTCTTTTTGTTGAGTTACTTTTTCAAAAAACACATGTAACTTATGTTTTAAAGTTACTTTATGTAAAAGTGTTCTCACCCATTATAAAAACTGAGTCACTTATAATTCTAAAGTCTCTTTATCTTTTATTTAAATTACAATTTAGTGGGTAGCTCATAAAGTACCATTGTAAAAGTAACTTTCACTTATTTATAAAAGTGAGTCATATAAAATATTTTTTTTAAAGTGAGTTAATTAAATTAAGTTTGGAAATGGGGGGGGCGGAGCAGGGGCGATTTTTTAAATATAACATTATCATTCATTTCCGCACATTCACGCACTTCATCGGCATCTTCAACAACTTTTCTTAAAAAAGCCATAACTTCTTCATCCGGAAGCCGTTTTCAGAGCCCTTTTTTTTAATCAGCCTCATTTTTCAAGATCTTTCCATTGGAACACTTAGTTTCAGCATCTACAGCTTCAGTTTCTGTTAAAATGGAAAGTCCATGCCAAGTCATTCTTGACAGCACCAACTACTTCCAATGGTGGTCCTACATTGTGGATTTACTTAGAAGTAATGATCTTTACATAATAGCCTCAGGCCAAGAAACCAAACCTCAAGATGATAACGCAGCCATATGGCAAAATAGGCAAGATCAAGCAAGTGGGTTGATAGGTATGTCTATTTCTCCAGACCTTAATTCCATATCGCAGAACTTGATACTCCTAATGAAGCAATGAAACAACTCACTAAAGTTTTTGGCATTAAAAATGAAATTAGAGCCCATCAACTCGAAAATGAGTTGCTTACATTGGACCCCAATAAATTTTCTTCCACTGAAGAATTTTTGTCCAAGTTCAAGACCCTTAGACTTCTCTTAGAAGGTGTTAAGGTTAAGAAAGAAGATGGTAGCCTTATCTATTCCATTCTTACTAAGTTGGGACCAACTTACTCTGTGTATGTTTCCACCTTCCATTCTACTAGAGAAGCTTTTATTTCACAAGGACAAGACTACAAGTCCCCCTCTTTTGATGCCTTTTGTGATTCTTTAATAAGAGAACAAAAAAAACTCTTATATCTTGGTCTTCTTAATCTTGAAAACTCTTCTAAGAAAGCCTTAGCCGCCCAGCAGCAACCAAATTCAAAGATTCCTAAGAAGCAGTATCCTAAAAAGAATGGTCCTAAACCAAACAAGAGTCCTAAGCAATTTTAGTCTCAAAATGAAAAATCATTTAAACAAAATGATAAGACAAATAAAAACAAAAGGAAGAAGACTGATAGGCATTGCCACTTTTGTAATCGAGATGGCCACTTAGAATCCAGATGCTTTAAGAAGATGGAAGCCTTAGAAGCAGCAATGAAAAAGCATAACATTCATTTGGAGCACTCTTCAACTTCAACTTCATCTTCAGGAATAGCACTTTCTGCATGTGGTTGTCAAGCTTCTCGGTCTGGTTATGCACTAAATGTATCTTCTTCTTCTCATTCTTATGAGTGGCTCATTTATTTTGGAGCTTCTTATCACATGGCTAAAAACAAAGCCATGTTTTCTTCTTTAAATGGATTGTAACACCAAAAATATATATGTTGGTGATGATAGATCTCTTAGTGTTGTAGGGACTAGAACTGTTCACCTAGACAATGGTCAATTTAATGATGTATTATGTGTTCCAACCTTATCCTGCAACCTTCTATCTGTATATCAGACAACTCATTCAGGTGAAGGTAAAATCGTTAAATTTTCACCTCACGATGTTGTAATTAAGGACCTAAGAGATCCTAGACATATTTTAGCTACTTGCATTGCTGATGATTTTATAAGGTTGTATAAGTTTAACAACTTTGGGTCATCAAATCTTCCCTCGGTATTTGTTGCTCATAATGATGAAGTGAACAAACTTTGGCACGAGCGATTTGGTCACTTAAACTATCGCTCCCTTCAGAATCTATGTAAAGAAAATATGGTGACAGGTCTTCCAATTGTATCTTGCAGAGATGGTGTTTGTTTTGGATGTGTACTCGAAAAACATCATCGGGATAGTTTTGAAAAACGTGCCTCTTGGCACGCCTCAACCCCTTTACAGTATGTGCATAGTGATTTATGTGGTCCACTTCCAATTGTTTCATTCTCTAGCTACAAGTATTTCTTAACTGTTATTGATAATTTCTCCAAACGCACTTGAATATACTTTTTAAAACTCAAAAGTGAAGTATTTAACATGTTCTTGGCCTTTAAGGCTTTTGTAGAAAAACAATATGGACATCAAATTCTTAAGCTAAGCTCTGATAATGGCGAAGAATATGTTAACAACAAATTCATCAACGTTTGCACAAAAAATGGAATTCAAATGCAATACACTGTTCCATATACTCCACAACAAAATGGTGTAGCTGAAAGGAAGAATCACACCTTAAAGGAAATGGCTTATTGTATGCTTCAATCAAAAGGACTTAGTCTTAATTTTTGAGCAGAAGAAATTAACTGTGCAAATTACGTAGTAAATCGCACTCCTACTAAGAGTTTAAAGAATATCACTCCAGAAGAAGCATGGAGCTCAATTAAACCAAATGTAAGTCACTTTCGTGTTTTTGGAAGTGATGCATGGGCCCATATTCCAGATGCGAAACATAAAGCTTTCAAACCTAAGAGTGAAAAATGTATTTTTGTTGGATATTCAGAAGATGTCAAAGGATATAGACTTATTCCACTTAAGTCCAAAAATGTTATCATTAGAAGAGATGTAAAGTTTGTTGAAAATATGTCGGCCTATGAGCCTAGTTCGGCGAATGTGCCACCTCTCTCTATCCGTTCTACTTATGAAAATATTTCTTCTTCAAATGATGACAGCATGGATGACAATCCTCCCCCGCCTTCTTAGGATCCTCCTTCAACTCCTCAGCTTCCAAAATGGGTCTGTGCTACTCGGGAAGCAGCAGGTGCTCTTGCCGGTGATCCTACAGATAAACGACCTACACTTTCTCAATTCAATAGAGCCTCTTCTTTACTGGCTCAAGCTTCATCGAATTATGATCCTGACACCTTTGCAGAAGCTTCAGGCCATCCAAATTGGGACGCAGCTATGAATGACGAATATCGTTCAATATTGGCAAATGATACATGGGATCTTGTTCCTCTTCCAAAGGGACGAAAACTTGTTAGATGCAAATGGGTTTAAAGAACCAAGTATGGACCAGATGGAAAAGTTGATAAACATAAAGCTCATCTTGTTTCTAAGGGTTTTTCACAGGTTGAAGGCATTGACTATACTAAAACCTTCTCCCCTGTTGCCAAAATGAACTCTATCCACCTTGTTCTTTCCCTTGTTGCCTCTTTCAAATGGGAAGACCATCAGATGGATGTTAAATCTGTCTTCTTGCATGGGGACTTGCATGAAGAAATCTATATGGAACAATCTACTGGCTTTATACAAACAGACTCCAACCTTGTCTCAAGCAAGCCCCTCGGGCTTGGTATGCCAAAATGGATAGCTTTCTTTTAGAAACTAGCGTTTCTAGGTGTCATTCTAACAATATTGTCTACACCAAGAAAGTGGGCAAGTCTTTTACCATTCTTGTTCTTGATGTTGATGATATTATCCTTACTGTTAGTGATCCCAACCAATGTTGCACTAATCGTTATCGAGATAATATCGGCGCGGGGAAAAAATTAAAAAAAAATCGTAATAATTGGGAAAAAAACGGTAATAATCAGGAAAAAATCGTTTGGTACAAAAATATTCATTTTTTTCAATTTTTTTAATATCTCAACCATCTACAACATAACATAAATACATTGACACATAAATATGATAAAAGAACTAATATATAAGATGTTTAATATCATTTCTAGTGCTAAAATCACACATAACAGTGAATCATGTCCTGAATAGTAAGTCCTGACTCCTGAGTCCCAACTCAACCTCAAAATATCAACAAAAAATATAATAATGTATCTCATATCATTAGTCATAATGTCATATACAATGAAATGAACCAAATAACTAATACTATTGATTTCCTCTACCCCTCTTGCGAGAAAATGCTATAGCTTTCCCTTTCCCTCTAGATGTAGATGCTGGTGCGGGTGGAGTTGGCAGTGGAGTCTGTTGTGCTCTAGAAGATAAAGAACTAGAAGTATGAGCTATAGGAGGTAGACCACGTCCTCTACTAGTGGCAGGGGTAGCCCGGGCAGGTGGTGTCACCTCCTCCTCCTGTTGCTCCAAATCCTCCTCCTCCTCCTCCTCCACTACATCCTGCACTAACCAATCATCAACAAACTCCATGAGAGGCCACTCGGCCTCAACCCTCCATGCAGCAGTGTTGTCAATCCCATCCAATGAGACGTCCTCCATATCAGGTGTCCTCTCAAGTTGCCTCACCCACAAACGAAGATTGTAGTAGACGTAGACCATGCCATTAAGTCGCTGGGACTCTAACCTGTACAAAGATCATGAAATAATAATTAATAATTATAAAAAAAATATTGTTTAATGAATTCAAAAATTTATTTGGAAATTTGCAATATTTTAAATTTTTAAGTGTTAATCTGATGCGATTTTTGTTGTGTATTTTTTCAAATACACTCCAGTTGCGCTCACATCCTGAGGAGCTACATGTTTGGCTGAGGATTTGAATGGCAAGCTTTTGCAGAAGGGGTACCCTAGCACCATGCATTCTCCACCATGCATCTACAACAAAATTACAAATAAAATTGTTAGGGTCCCACCCTAACCCCCTTATTTATGTAGTGGGATCAAGTCATAGTAAAGAGTCAATAAAGCCCATATTAATAATGTAAGTGGTTAACCCGCAATTAATGAGGACCATAGTGAGTTGCAAATGGGCCATGTTTTTAGATAGATGGTATTAATAAACCTGGTATTGATCCAGGTATTGATGTATGAGTCATATATAAAGGATAGATGACTCCCGCGAGGAGCATCGTTCTATTTTTGTCATCGAGCTCTGCTCTATTGGAGGTTGCCCCCTCGAAGAGGCAAGTGAACATTGCTTTCTGAATAATAAAATACTTGCTCTTTTTACTCGCTATTCTATGTTCTGGGTATATTGCTTCGCATATTTGGTATACTGGTATCATCTTGCAGCTTAAAGAGCATAACAAGTGGTATCATAGCACTTTCCAAGGCAGGTGGGATCTCCATTTCTTAGCAAATTTTTTTTGGCTAGAGACGTGTTCCAACGTCTTTAAACCATGGGATCTGTCGTTGAGCGCATAAACCTGCGAATTTGGGAGGCATGCACGCAGGAAATACAAGAGGGGGTCACGCTTGTTGGACTCCCTTGTAACCCCTGTGGGTACCCCTTCGAGTAGTAGCGCATTAGACAGAACCGCGTACGGACTGTCTTCCAAGTACCCTCTGGGTATATCAGAAGCCCCCTAGCTCCTTTGAAACCTCGCCATAGATAAACCATCAGTTGTCTTGCTGCTACAGTATACCGAGAACAGCACTCGGAGAGATTACTCGCCGGTACGATAGGGTAATCAGGTTGTACGGCTAAGGGTACGGTTGATCCTCCTTAGTTAGAGCCCTGAAACATTGGGTCGAGTACTACTATCAGACCCTTATGTATATTGCGATCTGTAGCACCTGACACTCCTCGAGACCATAGTTCCCTTTTCTATCTTGGGATCACGCATAATCTCTGCCAAATCAGATCTCGCAAGGGGGTTTGCAGCAGTAGCAGACGACAGTCTCGCAGTTCCGAGTAGCAGACAAGCCAGTCCGATATACTAGATCCAGTAGATCCGCAGTAGCACTCTGTTCTGCCGATCAGAGCTATCTTATCCGCCATTCAGATCTCTCAGATCCACCAGAGCTGAGTAGTTGTGTGGGGTTCCTATACCGGGGTGTGCTTTTCGCAGGACTTTTGACAGCATTGACATTTTGAGGATTCGGCCACTGCAGTATTCCTAAGGAAGGAGTAAAACTCCATTAAGGAAAAAGAAAAAAAAGAAAAAAGGTCTGTGATCCCCGGGGTGCTTATTGGTGATCTAGCCCATTAGAATCAGGACGACGAGCTGAGCACGGTGGTACCATTCAATTCTTAGTGAAAAAAATTTGAGTGGTCCCAAATTTCAAGAGCATCAGGTCGGTGCATGATAGCAACTAGAGCTCAAGCTATGGCCAATGAGAGGATGGACAAACTTGAACAAACCTTGCAATCCCTCCAACTTCAACTTGATAGAATAACTAACCTATTCCCTAAGGGCAAGGAGGAAGCCCGCGAGGAGGCGTATATTGGCAATGGACAAAGTGAGGCTAAGTCTAGCCACTCTCCTCACCTCTGGGGCACCCACCAACAATCCCGTCCGTGACCTCCCAAGTTGGATATGCATAAATTTGATGGTTCTCACCCGGCAACATGGATAGCACAAATGGAGCAGTATTTCCATCTGAATAACATCTTAGATAATGAGACTCAGCTTATGGTGGGGAGCATGTACTTGGACACGAAAAGGTGGCAATGGTGGGAATGGCATCAACGTTGCAGTGGAAGTTTTGTCTTGGAACGCCTTCAAAAAAGCTCTTACAGATCGCTTTGACCAGGAATCTTCTTTTTTGGGTCGTCTTACTAAGCTCCGACAGACGGGCACAATGGATGAATATGTTACAACCTTTGAAGCCTTGGCCTTCCGCACTAGGAGTCTCTCAGATGTGTTCTACACGGAATGTTTTATCAGCGGTCTTAAAGAGGCCATAAAAGCCCACGTCCAACTGCACCACCCTCCCACATGGATGGAGGCTTGCAAGGTAGCTCGTAACGTGGAACGTGCGTTAGCAGCCCAGTACAATCGCCCAAATTTCACCGCCAAGGGTCGCCCCACACAGGCTCACAGCACGACTCAAGCACTTAAGGTTCAAAAGGTGTCACCTGCAGAAATGGCTGAAAGAAGAAAGCGGGGATTATGTTACTACTGTGATGAAAAATACTCCCCAGGTCACAAATGCAAGGAGCCCAAATTTTTTCAAATTGATGCCACTGATTACAGCTCATGGGAGGAAGATCCACCACTTGAGGAACCTGAGGCGGTAGAAGAGGACAACCAAAATGACAATGTCCCTGACGAACCAGTTATTTCACTACATGCTTTGGCAGGGATTTCTTCACCTCAAACTCTCAAAATCAGAGGTTTTATTAAACATATCCCAGTAGAAGTCTTGATTGATAGTGAAAGTAAACATAATTTCATCCATCAAAAAGTCGCGGAAGCAGTGCATTGTTTTGTACGAGTAGTTTCTAACTTCCAAGTCCACATTACGGATGGGGGCACAATGAAATGTGAAGGCCACTGTGAAAATGTCAAACTTCAAATGGGGGATTGTCAGTTGAAGACCCACATGTTTGCAATACACATGGGTGGGTGTGACATTGTCCTCGGCGCTGAATGGCTTCGCACACTTGGGCCAATCACAATGGATTTCTAAGAGTTATATATGATTTTTAAGCAGAACAACTCCACACATACCCTCCGTGGACTCCAAGCGGGAGCTCCCTCTATCATCATCTCGCATAGGATGGAAAAATTTCTAAAAAAGGTCCATCATGGAGTTATAGCTCAATTTAATGCCATCCAGGCAGTCGAAACCAAGTCTCTGCCGATTCATCCTGAGATGCAACAGATTTTAAATAACCATCTGCTGGTCTTTGACAAGACTCATGAGCTTCCACCCTCGAGAGGGGAACATGATCATAACATCACCTTGGTTCCTGGGGCCCAACCCCCAAATGTGCGCCCATACAGATATTCGTTCACCCAAAAGAATGAAATAGAAAAAATAATAAAGGAACTTTTGGAAGCAGGTGTAATACGTCCCAGCATTAGTCCTTATTCATCACCGGTGGTCATGGTACTCAAGAAAGATGGGGAATGGAGGATGTGTCCAGACTTCAGGGCCCTCAATAAGTTGACAGTCAAAGATAAATTCCCCATCCCGATGGTTGATGATTTGCTGGATGAACTCAATGGGGCTCAATTCTTCACTAAGCTGGATCTTCGCTCAGGCTACCACCAAATTCGCATGAAGGAAGTCGACATTCCAAACACTGCTTTCCGAACTCATGAAGGCCATTATGAGTTCTTGGTCATGCCATTCGGTCTTTGTAATGCCCCATCTACTTTTCAAAGCCTTATGAACCATCTTCTCAAACCATATCTCAGGAAATTTGTTATGGTCTTCTTCGATGACATCCTCGTCTATAGTTGCACTTGGGCCGCACATCTTCAGCCTGTAGATCTACTCTTGCAACTGCTCTGCAAGCATCAATTATTTGTTAAGATGTCCAAGTGTTCATTTGGCATGGAATAAGTTGAGTATTTGGGCTACATTGTGGCGCGTGCAGGTGTCAAGGTGGACCCTAAAAAGATCCAAGCAATGCAGGATTGGCCTCAACCTAAGACCTTGAAGAGCCTGAGAGGATTTTCGGGTCTCACAAGCTATTATCGCAAATTCGTCCGCAATTATGGTCGCATAGCGAAGCCCCTCATGCAACTCCTAAAGAAAAATTCATTCTTCTGGAATGAGGATGCACAACATGCATTTACAGCTCTAAAAAATGCCATGTGTTCCACTCCAGTCTTAGTACTACCGTATTTCACTAAATCTTTTGTCATTGAATGTGATGCTTCGGGTACAGGTATTGGGGCAGCCTTAATGCAGGGAGGTCGACCTTTGGCCTACACAAGCCAACAACTAAGTGGGAAGAATATGGGTCAATCTACCTATGAGAAGGAAATGATGGCCATCTTACATGCAGTAGAGACCTCGCGTCCTTACTTACTGGGGCGACGTTTCCAAATCCGCACAGACCATCACAGTCTTAAATATTTTTTGTAGCAACGCCTATCCTCCCCACAACAAAATAAATAGCTCGCCAAAATGCTGGGATATGATTATGAGATCGTTTACAAAAAAGGGAAAGAAAATAGTGTAGCAAATGCATTATCTCGCCAATTTGAGGAAGAAAGTACCCTGCTAGCAATTTCCCTTCCCATTCCAGAATGGATTGAAGAGGCTCGCAGGGAATGGTTTTCACATCCCGAGCTCTCCCAACTCATTTCTCAATTGCAGGTGGATCCAAATCCCACCAAGGGCTACTCGTGGCAGAATGAGATTTTTCGCTACAGGGACAGTGTCGTAATATCACCAACATCCAGCCTCAAAAGTCGCATTTTGGCAAAATTGCACTCATCCCCCCTTGCAGGACATTCAGGCTTTCAGAAGACGTATGTTCGCACCAGAAGATCATTTTTTTGGTAGGCATGAAAAAGGACATCCTTACTTTTGTAGCAGAATGCGATGTATGTCAACGCCACAAAGGGGAGACCGTCAAAGCACCAGGCACATTACAACCATTGCCCATCCCGACATCAATATGGACGGAGGTTTATATGGATTTCATTACAGGTGTTCCAAAGTCCAGAAACAAGTCAGTGATCATGGTGGTTGTGGACAGACTTTCGAAGTATGCTCATTTCTACGCCCTACCCCATCCGTTTACACCGACTTTGGTCGCTCAATCTTTCATGGATCAGATCTTCAAATTGCATGGCATGCCCACT